>JAECUM010075123.1:0-15576 GCA_016617855.1 Megalonaias nervosa | reverse complement strand
CGTGTAGACTAACTGAAGAGAGTATTCGTTTAATCTAGATTGAGATCTAGACAATATCTGAGTTAGAGTAGGTGAGTTAATTTCCGTAAATATATATAATAGTAATAATTTCATTTGTATAGCTGGTCTCTTCACTAACCCAAAAACTACAAGGCCTTTGGTTGTTACAATGTCATTTGAGTCATTTGTAGTAGTTATACTCTGTATTTGCACCAGCCGGATACATTGTAGTTAGGAAATTATTTTAACTGAACCTGAATTAATAAGCAATAATATCAATGTAGAGTAAGTGTATTTACGGTATTGGTATTGTTGACAGTGTGCAGAGGACAAATTTCATTCTTATCCACCCAAGGAAAATGTAGAGATTCGCCATAGCGCATGTCCTTCCGTCCATATATAAGCCGAATTCTGCCACACGATTGCAATTTGCTGTATTAATCGGTTCTCAAACCTTATATTGATGTGGCATACCCATGGGTAGACGCAGAGGCCTGTCGATTCTGGCGTTGCTAGTTCCACTAATATTTGTAATAGTTTCAGTAGGGATGAGATGGTCCACATCAACAAATGATGACAAACGTTTTCTTTACGGAATCGAGTTAATGCTAAATACTTGCCGACAAAATCTTCATAGATCATCAAAGTACCGCTATTGTAGATGCAGGATAAAATCTGTATTGTTTCACATATCTGAATTACAATTCTTTAAATGTATATGAAGTATTGTAATCGGTGTAGACCAGTTCTGACGTCCACATCGCCGATCAGCGACGCATGGATGAGGTGCTTCATCACATTGCAGCTGAGAGAAATTAAATTAACCTAGCATCTAAAGTACCTGAGGTGATGGCAGGTATCATTACGTTAGAATCAAACATGAATCAAAACTGGTGCCATAGAAAGTAGGCAAAAATTATGGGCGGAAAAGTATCTGCAAAATGTGTTTGATTTGTTTCAATACACCAGTAAGATCTTTAAATACAACACCTGAATATAGAGATGTCATGCCAGAAGAAGGCTAAGCTGTAAACGTCGAAAAGCTATCAACATCCCTTAACTGTTCAAAAATGTGTTTATCTGATTTGATTTTCAAAGTATAATCGGGAGTACAATTTTAATAAAGCTGTGCTGCAAACCAGCTACATGGAATATGTACCTCTGGTACAAACACGTACGTGCACCACAATTCAAACATCTACACATAGTCCATTAGCGTTCTGTTAGTACCTTGAGTCAATTCAAAATTCACAGGTGTAATGGATGGATTCATGTGTTTCGTATCTAGCTGGGTAGGACCGTAAACATTTTGTAGTCGAAAATAAGGCCGGAAAAATGCAAAACATATGATGTTCATAAAGGACAATCAAGAAACGTTTTGTTGTTTTCAAGACACATGTGTTATATTAGTAGTGAAATACTACTGTAAAGTAACAAAGCGTAATATTCCAGTTTTGAGTCAGCTAGGCTAGCTCACATACTGTGCAGGAACGTTACCATTTAAGCAGACTATACAGAGGTTCAACATATACTGAATGTAAGTACAAATTCGCCCCTTTGTTCGTTCCAAACTTGTAATGGCATGACAGTCATCTTTATATCAAAACAATTGCAAAGAATGTTTCTGATAAAGAGTCTCAGCTAAAACAGACTAACGATTAAAAAGACTTTTCCTTCGGCAACAATTTAATACTTCACCAACTAACGAATAATGGAAAGAAATTTAAAGTTGAAAGCACAATAAAATTTGTATATACACTTCAATTAATATCCTAAAATCAAGAGGAATTCTCCAAGAATTTAAACAAAGGCAATGTAGTTGAGAACATTAAACATTTTGTGGCGTAAAATGTAAACCTCGCAGGTAGAACATCAATCCATATGAGTAATTTAATAGCTCAGAGAGATTTAATTAAACCAACCGTGATATCGAGATATATTAATTATGATCGATAATGAAATAAATATTATGCGACATAAATTCTCAAAACTAACGAATAAATATTGTGTAGACTTCGATAGAAAAATAAAGGAAACATACATCGATCACAAAAGGTCAAGTTCTCCAATATCATTTATGATCTACATTACGCCATTAATTTATATCGCTTGACCGTGAGATGATATATACCTATAAAGCACTTTAGATGCCCCGTTTGAAATACCATGCAATATAATCATTACGGTATAATTTTCGAATCTATTAGCTACTTTGGTGATTCTATATGGGATATATTGAAACAATCCTGACTACCTGTCAACTTATATTTTTATAAAGTGCATTTGCATATATCATTAATGTTTGGGATCATATATAATCTCCTTTTATTGTTTACATTCCCTTCATGTTGGAAAGTTGTACCTATGTTTCCAAGGCAAATAATAGTGACTGTAGTAACAGTTTTTCATATATGACCCTTGTACAAAAGAAAAGTAACTTGATACAATATGTAAATCATATAAATATGATTTGTTTAAATATTTATCATCTGGGGAAAGATTTTTGAAGCCCAGTGACAGTGTGTATAAGATTCTAAACTGTCTTCACTTACCTTCTATTCTGAGAAGGAAATAGGCAATTGTATCCATTTTTCTCCAGGATTAGGGTAATATTCATGGAAATTCATAAGTTTTCGTCACCAGTATGATGAAACTGTTCATCATCAATGTTGAATATTTGTATAATTTATTGTGAAATAATTGCTGTTTTTATCGTTTGAAATCGGGCGCCATTTTTACTACTGTGTATATTGGGCGCTCGGCTTTCCACTAGGAGGCGCTCAAGTTAATCTTTCCGAATTCTTCCATATTTAGTCATATTCGTGAAAACTTTGTCATGAATTTCCCCGAGTGTGTTCCCAAAAGCTATAAATAGGGGTGAGATCCGCCGTTTTGGCAGTTGTGGTTCTGCTGGACTCCAGTAAAGGTCTCAAGACTAAACAAACAGAACAAAAGTCTCTTGTAATAATTTCAAGCATCATTACAATAGCAAGGTAGACTAATCACTACCGATACATTAAATTTAGTCCTCATAATGACTATAATGCTTCTCTGAAGTTGTTTCAACGTTTATTTCCTAGTTATATCAGATAAAAGTTCCAATAGAAGGATTTAGCTGACGACACTATTACTGTGTCGTCATCAACACTGCCGTCTGCTATCCATTGGAAATTTAGTATTCCGATTTTCATTATCGAATTTCCTACTCAATTACATGTATCACTTTGGACTCACTAATTTCCATCATTTTGTAGTGGTTACATCATTTAGATGTCGAACTAATATACCCGACACAACGACACACTTTGTCGCTACAAAACGACACACATTGTCGCATTCAACCCACACGACACACTTTTGACATCCGGTTCCAGACTGTGTCGCTCAAAACCACAGACTGTGTCTCAACCAGCAAACGCGACACACACTGTTAACATCCAGTTCCAGACTGTGCCTCTATTATATTTACCATTGGACTATAAAACATAAACCCGGGTCTGGTTCCGAACCTTGATTACGACATATGAACAAATTTTGAAAACTATTAACTTACTTTTCTCTGCAAGATTAGTTTGGGAAATGGGATCATCTGAGTTATAGATTATATGAATTAGGACAAATGGAACATTTATGCTGATTTTCACACGCAATTTACCACTGAAACTATTGTTGTTATTTCAACATGCTTTATCAAACATCTGTTCTACATATTTGCAAATATTATATTTCACCATTTTGAGCACTAAATTATCTGAGAAAACACACAAAAGTTTGGAAGTCATATAATAAACTGTGTTGATTATTTATATTTGTTTCGTTTTGTGCTTTTATCATCTAAATAAGAACTTTTGTGGTGAACACACCATTTCTTCACACTACAATACACTGGAGAGATCTAGTAACTGAAAAAGGCGTGAGCTGTCCATCTATTCCATTTTATTTGACCTTGACCCTTGACACGTTACAAATTTTGGTGGCAGCGGTGGGATCGTTAAAAACCTGTTTGATCCTATATTTACTTCATATACAAAGGGAACAGCAATGGAAGCTCATGACTCAACGTTAGAGACGATCGTGATCCAGGAACCACAACTCCCGCCATCGCGGAGAGCCTCCTCCACACATACTATCTTAAATGCAACACCTAATGGAGAAGTACGGTTTAGAATTAGTAATGGCGGAAAAAGGGAAAAGGATAGTCATTACATATCAACAGAAAGTAACAATCGCTCAACTTTTATAAATTATCCATCACATGTGGAACATTTCCAACTGTGTGATGGAAGAGATGGTAATGCAGCTTTTTCTTCTAGCTCACCAAATGAAACAAGTGGCCAAACTGTCATCAGCAGACTAGAGGGCTCCTTCGACCATACAAGAAGCAGTTTGAATGAGGACAGATCAAGGTCATGTGACCTCAATGAGTTTATGTTACTGCACTCCATACGCCAACCCAGATTTGTGTCTGACAGAAATAATCATGGAGAGCCTGTCCTACGTATGCCATATGGTAATTCTTATCGTCGCAATGATTCAAAGTATCACAAACCAGCAACATATGATGGCTTGACACACTGGCAAGATTACTTGGTACATTTCGAGTTGGTAGCTGAAATTAATCAATGGGATGAGCATCAAAAGGCTCTGGAACTTGCAACTAGCTTACGTGGGGCTGCACAAGGAGTTCTGAGTGACCTACACCCTGACATGCGAAGAAATTACAGAAGTCTAGTCAATGTATTAGCAGCTCGTTTTGAGCCAGAAAACCAGTCGGAACTTTATAGAGCACAGATTAAGAGTAGACTGCGGAAGAGAGGGGAACCTCTCACAGAATTAGCACAGGACATCAAAAGCCTAGTACGACTTGCATATCCAACTGCACCCTTTCAAGTAAGAGAACAGCTTGCCAGAGATTGCTTTATTGACTCCCTGACTCTGAGCTTGAATGGGCGGTGTTTCAATCAAAGTCCCAAACTGTGGATGATGCACTGAGAATTGGCCATGAATATGAAGCATTTCAAAAGGGAAGACATGGACGTTTGAACCCCAAAGCTGGTGTACGGATGCAACGAGAAGTTTTGAACAAAGAAAACAGCATGTCAGTAGAGAAAGATGAAAAACCAGCTGAAAATGGTGACATACTCAGAGAAATTCTAAAACGAATTGAGCAACTGGAAAATCAAAGTAAAAATAACGGAAACCCAAATAAGAGTAAGCAAAATAATAACAAGAAATGTGCTTATTGTGGTAAGCTTGGGCACTGGGAAAGTAAGTGCTACAAACGTCTGGATGATGAAGGAAGGTGGGAACAAAATATCAAGATAACCAACACCAACAGCCAGATGAAATATACTAACAGCAATGTCAAGGTCCCGGGAAACGAACACTAGCTGAAGCAACGGGCCCAGCTTCAGCTTATGTTCAATACCAGTGGCCCATGAATGAAGCGAAACATTCTCAACAAGATGGTTTATATGTTAAGGTTACAATTTATGATATTGTAACGTGTCAAGGGTCAAGGTCAAATAAAATTGAATAGATGGACACCTCATGCCTTTTTCAGTTACTAGATCTCTCCAGTGTATTGTGGTGTGAAGAAATGGTGTGTTCACCACAAAAGTTCTTATTTAGATGATAAAAGTACAAAACAAAAACAAATATAAATAGTCAACACAGTTTATTATATGACTTCTAGGCTTGTGTGTGTTTTCTCAGATAATTTAGTGCTCAAAATGGTGAAATATAATATTTGCAAATATGCAGAACAGATGTTTGATAAAGCATGTTGAAATAACAATAATAGTTTCAGTGGTAACTTGCATATGAAAATCAACATAAATGTTCCATTTGTCCTAATTCATATACTCCATAACTCAGATGATCCCATTTCCCAAACTAATCTTGCAGAGAAAAGTAAGTTAATAGTCAGGATTGTTTCACTACCCCCCTCTTGTTGAAAAAGTTCTTCCTCGAACTTCTACTAGTTTGTTAAGAAACTTTATCATATATTCATGTATCTAACTATTCAAAATTGAATGATACAGATCCAATGAGATGGAGTATCTTCTTGCAATATACATGCTACCCAACTTGGATAATATTTCAACTACAAAGGATATGATTTTTGTTGAAAACAATACCATCTGAACCTTATACTAATATATAATATTACACATAGACACACAGTCATAATTATCCAGTTATAATAGTAATTATCTTTGCTTGTCGCAGGAGAGATCGGGGTTCAATTCCCTGCCAGAGAGCCAATTAATGCTGGAAACACAGTGCCATTTAATGATTATTTAATTCCATATTTATTTTTTTTTTATAGAATTTTGAATGCCTATTTAGAGTCAAATTTGATTGTTCCCCTCAGGCAATGAAAATGAATGAAATTACAGATAACGAAGAAGAAAATTTTGGGGATAATAATTATTAATATTTATGTAAAACATATTGCCTAGTTCATGTTCAAACTGAAAATGCAACACCGTGTTTCCTTTTCTTTAGTGCTTTTGGCAGACAGTGCTTTTGATAGTGAAGATTCCTCTGTCTGTGTCTCCATATGTCTGTTATTGGTCTCTCATCCTCAGTCATGGTGGATTGACTCTCCATTGTGCTGGCTGTGGGGTCTGGAAACCACATAGATGTTAACGTGTACACTGTCCCATCTGGGAGAACTGCTTTTTCCATCCTCTTTAACCACACCTGAGGCGCTGCGTCAGAATGATATAAATTGGAGATTTGTCCCGACAACTTGGCTTTCATCCTTATTCGCCTCAAACATTCTGCTTGAGGAGTTCTTGAGTATATGTTGGGAGCTCGATGTTGATGTGCTTAACTAAGTAAGTTGGCACTGGCCGCAGGAGTTCTACCCTTCTAGGAGGACTGGATGGTTGCTGTGCAGATTCCATTGGAGTTGGATTGTATGGAGGCAGATTGTGAAGCTTTTCTGGATCACTGACTGGCTCATAAGGTGACACCGGTTTTCCAGGGCTAGGTTCAATCAATACATCTCCCCCAGATGAGGTTGCTGTATATGGAGTGGATGTTACAATACCCGTTGGCTGCTTCTTCACTGGACTTGTGAATAAATTTGGCATGGCTGGAGGTACCATGGCCTCCCTCTCCGGTGTAGTTGGGAAATCTCCCAAATAAATGGGAGAAGGTGATCTTAGAGGCGTCAATGGTGTCGAGGCTACAGATGCCAAAGAACTTCTCTCTGGTGCATGCACCCGTGATGACCGGGTTGCTTCCATTATTTTATCAGCCCCAGTTTTCAGTCCTCCCCAAGATGTACTTCACCTCTGGCTGTGTGATTTCGATGAAGAAGTCTTTCCCTGGCCCACTTGTTGGAATTCTTGCCCAGGATGCCTTCTCCTGTAATGATCTGTCATCCTGTAAAGCACATTCCTGGCCACCACATAGCTGCAGTACTCACACCTTATTTTCTAACCATGATGGTATCGTTGGTGCCTAAGGAGAAGCTGCCAGTTGGCACAGGACACGCCACACTCCGCACACTTGACAATCATTCTGAAAAGTATCCAGAGAGACAATATTAAAAGTACTTCAATCCTAGGACATTTTTAAAGGTACATAATATGACTTGCAATAGGCTGAAATCATACCAGCAATTCACTTTGCAATCATTTTTATGTATATGTATAAGAATGAAACAAACTCAATAAAGGAAAACCATCATAAGCAGGGAGTTATTTCATTGACTTGCATGTTGTTGTTTGTTGCCTTAAGGATTAAGCAATGCTTCGCCATTTCTGTCAAAATTATACAAAAGCAGTGCTATTCAAAATTCCAATATTTCTTTTGATCAAGAGCACCAAAACGACCCCACAATACACTGGACAGTTCTGCCCATACCCTACTTAAAAATGTATCCAAAATGTATCATATAAAAATACTACTCTGTCCATCCCTCCACTATGCCAACATTAGAGCCCTCAAAAGTGAGAGTCCTTGCTTCACTGACCTTTATGTCCTGGACTTTCCTTCAGATGGCTGTGAATATGACAAACTACCAACTAACCTCAGCACAAATGTCTGAGAGCATTCGTCAACTAATGCCTCAGAAAACAAAGGTACATTAATGCCGGCTACCCAAAAAGAGTCCCGTTCACTCCACAAATAGAATTCACAAGAACATCAGGGCATACATACCCTATCTCTGTGTCTTGTTAAACAAAAAGTGTCGGGCTCAACACAAATTAGAGGCTTCTATCAACCATGCGGTTCCCGCCATAAAATGGTTTCAATCTGTCGTGATGGACAATTTTTGGTACTGCCTTAGGGTCGTTCTGTATTTTATAAACTAAATCAGATAACACTCCGATTACATGGTATGGGCCTTCCCAGTTTGTTTGCAATTTTGGACTACGACCTTTCTTCTTCGTTTTGGTGTGGAGTCAAACAGTATCTCCTATTTCACACTGTCTTGCCCGTATCTTATGATCATAGTATCTCTTCTGCCTGTTGCTTGCTTCCATCATATGATTCCTTGCCTTTTCATGAATTTTCCACATTCGGGTAAGTAGATGTTTAATATGCTCCTTTTCTGAGTCGTCAGCAGTTTCTTGTTCCACTTTTGGCGGAGGTCCAAAACTTAGATCAACAGGTAGTTGAACTTCCCGTCCCATCATCATCATATTCGGAGTTTGACCCGTGCTTTCATGCACAGATGATCTGTATGCAAGCATAGCCAGTTGAAGATGGTCATCCCAGTCTCGCTGATCATGTGTAATGTACTTGCTTAATATATCTTGAATGGTGCGGTTAAACCTTTTAACCAGACCATCACTCTGAGGATGAAAGGCTGTTGTCTTGGTCTTGTCAATTTGCAGTCTGGAGCAGAGTTCGCTAAATAGCTTTGATTGGAACTGACCACCCTGGTCAGTGTGTAGTTGTTGTGGTAACCCAACGGCGAATAAATTCTTCCACAAATAAATTTGCAATTGTTTCAGTGTTTTGTTCTGGCATAGGGAATGCCTCTGTCCATCGTGTGAAATAGTCTGCAATTACTAATACGTACTTGTTTCCTCTATTTGATCTCGGGAAAGGACCAAGCACATCCATGGCTACCCTTTCTAATGGGGCACCAACAATGTATTGTTTCATAGCTGCTCTTGGGCGTAACTTGGGGCCTTTGCGGGATTGACATATTTCACATTCTTGACACCATCGTCTGACATTCTCTTTATAGCCGACCCAGTAGAAAAGGCTTCGTATTCCTGCAATGGTACGAGTCACGCCAAGATGCCCAGCACTGGGGTCATCATGCAGCATCTTCAAGATTTCATTTTTCTGGTTGTTAGACAATATAAGTTGCCAACGGATTTCACCAGTGTCAACTATTATCCATTTTCTGTAGAATTTTCCATCAAGAAGCTGTATACGATCCCATTGAGACCAGTAAGTCTTAACTATTGAATTGTATGGAGATACATGTTCCCACAATGGTTTTTTATTTCCAGCCTGCTTGCATTTCATGACAAAAGAAAGATTTTCATCCTTGGACTGTGCATCTGAAATCAATTGATCTTTGTGTTGGGCAAACCACATTGCAGCAGACTCCACCTCTTCAACTGCATCATTTGTGTAGAGATCTGTTGAAGTTTGGGCTTTGGTCTTACGGATGGCCATGACTGTGCCCGTCTCCACCCCCAAGGTGCGTGCCTAGTCAAATGATGCATCCCTCTGTTCTTGGCGCTTACAGTGGTCACATGCCATACAAGGTCGCCTTGACAACCCATCGGCATTGCTATGAGTTTTGCCTGCTCGATACTCAATTTTGAAGGTGTAAATGTTGAGTACTTGCAACCATCTGGCAATTTGGCCCTCTGGATTTTTGAAACGTAACAGCCAAGTCAGCGCGCCATGGTCAGTTCTGACAGTAAAATGTGTTCCATATAGATAGTGGTGGAAGTGTTTCACACTGTCCACAATTGCAAACAACTCTCGGCGAGTTACACAGTAGCTTCTTTCGGCTTTGTTTAATGTTCGACTGAAGTAGGCAATAACATGTTCATGGCCATCAAAGGCTTGGGACAAAACAGTGCCCAGGCCATGACCACTTGCATCTGTATCAAGAATGAATGTCTTGGTCATATCTGGGTAGCTAAGAATTGGAGCTGATGTTAGAAGTTCCTTCAGTTTTTGGAAAGCTATTTCGTGGTCTGCGTTCCAATGAAAAGGAACATTCTTTTCAGTTAGGCGATGAAGAGGTTTAGTTATAATGGAGAATCCTTTGATAAATCTGCGATAATATGAGCAGGTGCCGAGAAAACCTCGCAGCTCATGGATATTCTCTGGATGAGGCCAGTCCTTTACTGCAGCGACTTTTTCAGGATCAGTAGAAATACCTTCAGAGGACACAATATGCCCCGAGAAGGCAACCTTTTCATTGAATAAAGAACACTTACTTGGAGAAATTTTCATACCGGCTTTCTGGATGCGCAAGATTACCTTCTCCAATCGAGTGAGGTGTTCTTCAAAAGTATCAGAAAAGACAATGATTCATCTAAATAGACTAAGCATGTTCTCCACTGTAGTCCATGGAGGACATATTCCATCAGTCGTTCAAAAGTCCCTGGGGCATTGCAGATCCCAAACGGCATAACCTTAAATTGAAAGAGACCGCATGTTGTGGTAAATGCAGTCTTTCCAGCATCATTTGGATGAACTGCTACTTGCCAATAGCCACTGGCAAGGTCTAAAGTTGAGATCCATTTGGAGCCTCGCAGAGCATCAAAGGTATCATCAATACGTGGAAGAGGATAGCTGTCTTTCAGTGTTGCATCATTTAGTCTGCGGTAGTCTACACAGAATCTCACTGACCCATCCTTCTTTTGGACAAGGACAATGGGTGATGCCCACGGAGATTTAGAAGGTTCAATTATGCCATCCTTTAACATTCGATTGATTTTATCCTCTGCAGCTTGCCGCTTAGACAGAGGAAGTCTTCGGGGATGCTGTTTTATAGGAGTGGCATTACCACTATTGATTCTGTGTTGAACTATATTTGTACGACCAAGATCACTTTTAAACTTGGCAAATACTAATTCATATTTGCATAGCAGCTTTCGTAGATGATCCTGATGAGCTTCAGATAACGTTTTACTTGACTCCTCAATCAAAACCTTCAAATGTTCTGGTTCTTGAGAACAAGTAGTGGTGGTTATTTTATTTACCTTTCCTACAAGGTCATCATTCTCTGCGTCTTCCAGATGAAAAATGGAATCCACTGGTTCACAAATTGCAGCACATGAATGTTTATAAAGCTTAATGGAGCTACGAGACAAATTAACCATTTGAAGTGGGATACAACCAGAACTTGGGTTAACGACAGCTTTTGCAACTAGTATGCCATTCTGTGCCAAGTGGGACTTGTAAGGTTCCACAATTGCCTCTTCACAGCTTACAATTTCACCATCTATCCTTCCTGTAACTAGTATTTCAGAGTTTGATGGTACAATGATGTCCTCTGATAGTGTGACTTTAAACACAGATTGCATCTGACTTTCTCGTTGACATGGAAAACATTTCCCATCTATTATTAGTTGCCCTTCTCTCATGTTTATTTGACAGTTATGTCTATACAAAAAGTCATATCCTAAAACAAGAGGTGCCTCCACATCAGCCATAATAAACTGATCTGTTATGGATTTACCATTGATCTTAATTCTAAACTCAGCACTTCCTAATGGAGTAACCATGCCACCATCCGCCATTCTGAGTTGTCCATAGCCGGATTGCAAAGGGGGTCGTAGTGAATCTGAGATAGCATAATACTTCTGAGGATTTAGAACTGTGATTGAACTGCCAGTGTCAATTAATGCTTTGACCCCAATATCATTAATTGTAACCTTAACATATAAACCATCTTGTTGAGAATGTTTCACTTCATTCATGGGCCACTGGTATTGAACATAAGCTTAAGCTGGGCCCGTTGCTTCAGCTAATGCTCGTTTCCCGGGAACTTGACATTGCTGTTAGTATATTTCATCTGGCTGTTGGTGTTGGTTATCTTGCTACTTTGTTCCAACCTTCCTTCATCATCCAGACGTTTGAAGCACTTACTTTCCCAGTGCCCAAGATTTATCAAAGGATTCTCCATTATAACTAAACCTCTTCATCGCCTAACTGAAAAGAATGTTCCTTTTCATTGGAACGCAGACCACGAAATAGCTTTCCAAAAACTGAAGGAACTTCTAACATCAGCTCCAATTCTTAGCTACCCAGATATGACCAAGACATTCATTCTTGATACAGATGCAAGTGGTCATGGCCTGGGCACTGTTTTGTCCCAAGCCTTTGATGGCCATGAACATGTTATTGCCTACTTCAGTCGAACATTAAACAAAGCCGAAAGAAGCTACTGTGTAACTCGCCGAGAGTTGCTTGCAATTGTGGACAGTGTGAAACACTTCCACCACTATCTATATGGAACACATTTTACTGTCAGAACTGACCACGACGCGCTGAATTGGCTGTTACGTTTCAAAAATCCAGAGGGCCAAATTGCCAGATGATTGCAAGTACTCAACACTTACACCTTCAAAACTGAGTATCGGGCAGGCAAAACTCATAGCAATGCCGATGGGTTGTCAAGGCGACCTTGTATGGCATGTGACCACTGTAAGCGCCAAGAACAGAAGGATGCATCATTTGACCAGGCACGCGCCTTGGAGGTGGAGACGGGCACAGTCATGGCCATCCGTAAGACCAAAGCCCAAACTTCAACAGATCTCTACACTAATGATGCAGTTGAAGAGGTCGAGTCTGCTGCATTGTGGTTTGCCCAACACAAAGATCAACTGATTTCAGATGCACAGTCCAAGGATGAAAATCTTTCTTTTATCATGAAATGGAAGCAGGCTGGAGATACAAAACAATTGTGGGAACATGTATTTCCATACAATTCAATAGTTAAGACTTACTGGTCTCAATGGGATCGTATACAGCTTCTTGATGGAAAACTCTACAGAAAATGGATAATAGCTGACACTGGTGAAATCAGATGGCAACTTATATTGCCTAACAGCCAGAAAAATGAAATCTTGAAGATGATGCATGATAACCCCAGTGATGGGCATCTTGGCGTGACTCGCACCACAATAAGAATACGAAGCCGTTCCTACTGGGTCGGCTATAAAGAGAGTGTCAGACGATGGTGTCAAGAATGTGAAATATGTCAATCCCGCAAAGGCCCCAAGTTACGCCCAAGAGCAGCTATGAAACAATACATTGTTGGTGCCCCATTAGAAAGGGTAGCCATGGATGTGCTTGGTCCTTTCCCGAGATCAAATAGAGAAAACAAGTACGTTTTAGTAATTGCAGACTATTTCACACGATGGACAGAGGCATTCCCTATGCCAAAACAAAACACTGAAACAATTGCAAATTTATTTGTGGAAGAATTTATTTGCCGTTTTGGGTTACCACAACAACTACACACTGACCAGGGTGGTCAGTTCCAATCAAAGCTATTTAGCGAACTCTGCTCCAGACTGCAAATTGACAAGACCAAGACAACAGCCTTTCATCCTCAAAGTGATGGTCTGGTTGAAAGGTTTAACCGCACCATTCAAGATATATTAAGCAAGTACATTACACATGATCAGCGAGACTGGGATGACCATCTTCAACTGGCTATGCTTGCATACAGATCATCTGTGCATGAAAGCACGGGTCAAACTCCGAATATGATGATGATGGGACGGGAAGTTCAACTACCTGTTGATCTAAGTTTTGGACCTCCGCCAAAAGTGGAACAAGAAACTGCTGACGACTCAGAAAAGGAGCATATTAAACATCTACTTACCCGAATGTGGAAAATTCATGAAAAGGCAAGGAATCATATGATGGAAGCAAGCAACAGGCAGAAGAGATACTATGATCATAAGATACGGGCAAGACAGTGTGAAATAGGAGATACTGTTTGACTCCACACCAAAACGAAGAAGAAAGGTCGTAGTCCAAAATTGCAAACAAACTGGGAAGGCCCATACCATGTAATCGGAGTGTTATCTGATTTAGTTTATAAAATACAGAACAACCCTAAGGCAGTACCAAAAATTGTCCATCACGACAGATTGAAGCCGTTTTATGGCGGGAACCGCATGGTTGATAGAAACCTCTAATTTGTGTTGAGCCCGACACTTTTTGTTTAACAAGACACAGAGATAGGGTATGTAAGCTCTGGTGTTCTTGTGAATTCTATTTGTGGAGTGAACGGGACTCTTTTTGGGTAGCCGGCATTAATGTACCTTTGTTTTCTGAGGCATTAGTCGACGAATGCTCTCAGATATTTGTGCTGAGGTTAGTTGGTAGTTTGTCATATTCACAGCCACCTGAAGGAAAGTCCAGGACATAAAGGTCAGTGAAGCGAGGACTCTCACTCCTGAGGGCTCTGATGTTGGCATAGTGGAGGGATGGACAGATTAGTATTTTTATATGATACATTTTGATACATTTTTAAGTAGGGTATGGGCAGAACTGTCCAGTGTATTGTGGGGTCGTTTTGGTGCTCTTGATCAAAAGAAATTTTGGCATTTTGAATAGCACTCCTTTTGCATACTTATGACAGAAATGGCGAGGCATTGCTTAATCCTTAAGGCAACAAATAACAACATGCAAGTCAATGAAATAACTCTCTGCGTATGGTGGTTTTCCTTTATTGAGTTTGTTTCATTCTTATACATATACTAAAAAAAAAATAAAAATAAAAAAAAAAAAAAAATATTATTGCAAAGTGTATTGCTGATATGATTTCAGCCTATGGCAAGTCATATTATGTACCTTTAAAAATGTCCTAGGATTGAAGGACTTTTAATATTGTCTCTCTGGACACTTTTCAGAATGGTTGTCAAGTGTGCAGAGCGTGGCGTGTCCTGTGCCAACTGGCAACTTCTCCTTAGGCACCAAAGATACCATCATGGTGAGAAAATAAGGTGTGAATACTGCAGCTATGTGGTGGCCAGAAATGTGCTTTACAGAATGAAAGATCATTACAGGAGAAGGCATCCTGGGCAAGAATTCCAACAAGTGGGCCAGGGAAAGACTTCTTTATCGAAATCACACAGCCAGAGGAGAAGTACATCTTGCGGAGGACTGAAAACTGGGGCTGACAAAATAATAGAAGGAACCCAATCATCACAGGTGCATACACCAGAGAGAAGTCCTTTAGCATCTGTAGCCTCGACACCATTGACGCCTCTAAGATCACCTTCTCCCATTTATTTGGGAGATTTCCCAACTACACCGGAGAGGGAGGCCATGGTACCTCCAGCAATGCGCAATTTATTCAAAAGCCCAGTGAAAAGAAGCCAACAGGTATTGTAACACCCACTCCATTTACAGCAACCTCATCTGGGGGAGATGTATTGATTGAACCTAGCCCAGGAAAACCGGTGTCACCTTATGAGCCAGTCAGTGATCCAGAAAAGCTTCACAATCTGCCTCCGTACAATCCAACTCCAATGGAATCTGCACAGCAACCATCCAGTCCTCTTAGAAGGGTAGAGCTTCTGCGGCCAGTGCCAACTTACTTAGTTAAGCACA
>JAECUM010075122.1:0-15576 GCA_016617855.1 Megalonaias nervosa | reverse complement strand
GTGTTTTGATAACGGGGCCACTGACAGATCATAAATATATCACTTGTCAAAGAGTTTGGAATTCTCGTGTTTCGATTTTGCTGACAGGTGAAGATAAAAGAGCGAACATTACTGAAGTCCTTAAAATATGTTGAAGGCATACTGATTAAATCTCCTTGCATGCCCTTTATATGCTAAATGGAGAGAACTGGTGTTTTTGCATTATGTCTCCAAATTTCGAAGTAACTTGAATGCAAATTCTCTTAAGGCTTAATATAAATTATTATCAATATAAATGTTAACAAATTAATTTTAAAATAAAATTGATTCTCTGATAAGTTAGTTTACCTAAGAATCGTTATTAATGCCAACCAAAGTAAATGTGTGAATAGAGATGAGCGATCTTGTTATAGATGCAAACCAAAGTTCTCGCATGAAATGAGTTCGGCCATAGATGTCAACCAAAGTGCACGCTTGAAATGAGTTCGACCATATATGCCAACCAAAGTTCACGCTTGAAATGAGTTAGGCCATACCGCTGTATCGGACTACCGGCTTCTTGAAATATAACCCCAGTTTTGTCCATTTCAACGCGTAGATTTATCGATCACTAATCAATCATAGATCATATAAAAGAAACCGGTGATCAACAATTAATTATCAGGTTCCCAGAAATAACTTTAAAAGCTGTAGTTTTTTATTTTAAATAAATACGTGGCAGAATGTGTTGGTGGCAGCAGTATATCACGTAACATGACTAGTTACGCCAAGCAGTGCTGAAGCTAAATACATTCTTGCCTCATATCTTTCACTTATTACATATTAATTACATAAAACCCGTTTTTATTACTGCATTTTTATGTAGACATAAATGTAAACCTTTTCGGTAAATATTTAGGACACTTGAAGGATTTGTGCAGGGAAGGTCAATCTGTATTTGAGCACGCCTTAATGGATATATAACATGTTTCAGGCCACTGTCGCCAACTACAGTTTCAAGCCCGCTCCTGGCCCCGTTATTTTGTTTAAACATGTGGCTTTGTTTATGGCTGTGTCTTCATTACCGTTAGATCACCGACACACAGGAAAGCGGAAATTGGCAAAGTTGCTGAAAACTTTATTAGGATAAATGATAGGTTCTGATACTGAAAAAATAAAGCGAGTAATATCCCAGATTTCTAAATAGTCACACGATGCTTTTTTTTTCTTCACCATTATCTTTGCATTCAATCTAAGTTTAGGTACTGCACATGTAAGATATCATCACTGTATAAGGCCAAGCGTTTTAAGTTTTTTTTAAGCTTAAATTTACCTACGCATGTATAGGAAATGCGCAGAAATATCACACAAACAAACAAAAATTTCCACACATGACCAGACAATGCAGAGAATCTCGAGTTCAGTTACAAATCCACGAATTTGATAATAAAAATCTACAGTTTGTGAAAATACCCACAGGCGCTATCTATCCCCCCCCCCGCCCCCTTTTCTCTCGCTTTCTCTCTCCCTTCCTCCCCTCCCCCAATATTTTGAAGTCTGTCTGGTCAAGTAATTCATAGAATACTGTACATCGAAGTCTGTCTGGTCAAGTAATTCGTAGAATACTGTACATCGAAGTCTGTCTGGTCAAGTAATTCGTAGAACACTGTACATCGAAGTCTGTCTGGTCAAGTAATTCATAGAATACTGTACATCGAAGTCTGTCTGGTCAAGTAATTCATAGAACACTGTGCATCGAAGTCTGTCTGGTCAAGTAATTCATAGAACACTGTACATCGAAGTCTGTCTGGTCAAGTAATTCATAGAATAATGCTGGTCACAGTCTGTATGGTTTAATATTTCTAGAAAACATTACATCAGAGTCTGGCTGGCCTAGTAACTTATTAAACAGTGTACGTCATTTTCTGGCTGGCCTAGTAACTCATTGAACAGTGTACGTCATTTTCTGGCTGGCCTAGTAACTCATTGAACAGTGTACGTCATTTTCTGGCTGGCCTAGTAACTCATTGAACAGTGTACGTCATTTTCTGGCTGGCCTAGTAACTCATTGAACAGTGTACGTCATTTTCTGGCTGGCCTAGTAACTCATTGAACAGTGTACGTCATTTTCTGGCTGGCCTAGTAACTCATTGAACAGTGTACGTCATTCTCTGGCTGGCCTAGTAACTCACTGAACAGTGTATGCCATTTTCTGTCTGTCCTGGTATTCTTGGAAACCTGCATGTCATTATGTCATATTCTGTCTGGTCTAGTAATTCTTAGAATAATGAACATCATTATCTGAAGTTTTTGATTCTCAGAATAGTGTATATTGGTGAGTTCAGTTACAAATTTCCCATTAGGCAGACAAGGCAGCTGCCTAGGGCGGCAAATTTCAGGATCTGCAGATTTTAAAGCAAGAAGATCAGGCTTTGTCAAAAGATTATCTATTTTGAAAAAAGGAAAGAAAAATAAATAACGGGATAGAAGAAAAGCTCCTGATACATTTTGCCATTATTTAAAGGTGCGGCAAAAATAATAAATCCGAAACTGTGTTAACTATATATACGTGATGTTTGGTACAGAATATGTGAGATACACTAGTCTATATCATATTTGTGAGGAAGGGTCAGTCCTTGCGGTATGATTTGTCCTGCACACACGCCCCCAAACACTGACCACTTCACTAGTCGCAGTCGATTTTATAGAAACAAATAAATGCTGACAGATAAAAATAAATCTGTTTTTTCGGCCTCTTTAGTGCGTTTATGTAGTATGCATTATAAGTCACTGTTTGTGTTTTAAATTTATGAAATATTAAATCTGCAAAGCACTCTTTCATCCCCCTATTATAACTGAGTCTTTGGAAAATATATAGCTCTGTTGTCCATTCTGATAAATATTAGACATATTGTTTTATGTTGGATGTCTTTGGAAACGGTGGTTCCATAAACTATCTAAGAGAACCGATATAATATGTGTACTTCTTACAGCGGGCTGGTGTAAAGTACTAAACAAATAGGTCAAATTCCGAACAGTGTTTCAATTCGCACTAAATTTATCGGATTGACTTTGTCCAAGATGCGTTCACTCATCTTCTGCTACTATAATGCAGTGTAATAATTCTGGCATGGTCATTAAATGGTTTGTTTAATACCTTATGACCAGATGGATTTTCTAAATTTCTAAAAGAAATCAAATTTTAACAGTTTGGACATTGGAAATGGACAAATTATTATTTGATATACGACTCAAAAAAAAAGATTTTTTTAAAAAAGTACATAGTATATTGGAAGGACTGTCACAAATATGAGAAAGGGAATTTTAAGAAAGACATTTCAAATTCACAGAAACTTATTTAAATCTTCTCACATACTTGAACCTGCATCCGTTTTAAATTGGAGTTGACCGCATTGTTAAGATTTTGCCGTACGAACCACTGTGATTTTACCATACTAATCACTGATATTACCATAGGAATCATAAGGTTTTACCATACGAATCACTATGACTTTACCATGCTGATCGCTAATACTTTACCATATGAATCAATATGACTTTACCATAAGAATCAATAAGACTTTACCATACAATCACTAAGATTTTACCATACGAATCACTATGACTTTACCATATTAATCACTAAGAATTTACCATATGAATCAATATGACTTACCGTAAGAATCGCTAAGGCTTTGCCATACAAATCACTAAGAATTTACTATACGAATCACTAAAAATTTACCATACGAATCACTAAGACTTTGGCATACGAATCACTAAGACTTGGCCATACGAATCACTAAGACTTTACCATACGATCACTAAGACTTTGCCATACGAATCACTAAGACTTTGCCATACGATCACTAAGACTTTACCATACGATCACTAAGACTTTACCATACGATCACTAAGACTTTACTATACGATCACTAAGACTTTACTATACGATCACTAAGACTTTACCATACGATCACTAAGACTTTACCATACGATCACTAAGACTTTACCATACGATCACTAAGACTTTACTATACGATCACTAAGACTTTACTATACGATCACTAAGACTTTACCATACGATCACTAAGACTTTACCATACGATCACTAAGACTTTACAATACGATCACTAAGACTTTATTATACGATCACTAAGACTTTACAATACGATCACTAAGACTTTACTATACGATCACTTAGACTTTACTATACGATCACTAAGAATTTACCATACGATCACTAAGACTTTACCATACGATCACTAAGACTTTACAATACGATCACTAAGACTGTACCATACCATCACTAAGTTACGCTTAAGAAGGAACACTGAAACAGTTAGGTACGCAGTACGACCTAAAAACTCATTGTGTACTTAAATAACTTCTGATTGATTAGCACTTGCTACAAAAATAGTTCACCTCAATATATATTTAAAACACTGAACTCGTGGATTTGACAACACCATTTTTGTAATTTCATTTCTATTTACTGTTTGTAATTTTATTTCCCCAAATGAACGCCATTCCGTCACAAATCATATCGTATAACGCTGATAAAACGTTAAATGTAGAAAATTCATTGTATCTTCTTCTAGAACACTTACTTCCTATGATTTCTTCAATTTTGGGCTCGGAATTGAAAAATATTTACTAGGGTGGTCTGTAAATGTATTCAAATCTAACAGATAGTGAAGTGGATAGAAATGCGAAAACTCTTTCATTGTTGGGATCAATATTTTGGACCTCAGTACTGCTTAACAACAACAACAACAACAACAACAACAACAACAACAACAATAATAATAATAATAATAATAATAATAATAATAATAATAATAGTGTTTCTTGGTAGCACAAGCCACTGGCCCATGATACATATCCATACATCGTGCGGTACTCAAATATGTTTTAGTGCGTAACAAAAGAACATCGTGTCTAGAAGTGCTATACATGAAAATAATCATTATTGCATTTTTTGAATTGGGTGAGATACAAGTATATATGACACAGTAATCACACAAGCTAATTTAAAGAGAACCCAAACCTGAATAGAGCTAGTTTTTGTGATAATGATCTGGAGTCGAATGTAGAAGGAGTTGTTACGTGTAGGCTCGTACAAATGTAACAGAAGAAAAGAGTGAAGTCAACAAGCTTTGTATATTTTAACAAAATAATTTATTTCCCTAGAAAACAATGTAAAAATTGGTAAATAGGACTTACGGTTTGTGAATATAATCCAAAATTTAATCCTAAGAATTAAAAATACAAGTCCTATCACTAAATAGTTCTATTACAATCCAGGTTCGAATCTCGACGACATACAAATATGGAAGGCGATGACGTCAGATGTGGTCCATGTACGAATATCAACAATTCCTCAGTTGAATCACAGTTTTTGTTTCCGAATAATTCCAGAATAAATTTCCATGAATATCTTTCAGAATATTTTATAAGAAAGTCAACTTGTTGAGTTTCCAGGAGAATAAATTATTAAATCCAAAAAACAGATGAAAAACAAACAATCTGGCAACAATTAAAAAAAACACCTAGTTCCTTCAAGATGTTAAAACGACTCTGACAGAAAAATATTAAGAATGCGTATTTAAACCCCAAAACATCATTTCAAGCCTCGCGAGATGGATCATGTGGTCTCTTACTACAAGAAATCTATCACGTACACCAGTGTAGCCCCACTTAAGAACCAATAATAAAAAAAACGTTGTTTACACATGGTGATCACGCAAACAAAGTATGGCCTTGATACTGACCAATCATTTTAACTGCCTGTTTACGAACTTCCCAACCCAATACGAACTAGGTTAACTAAAAATAATTCTCATGTAATACGTTTTACGTCTTAGATAAACAACATTTACTAAACGAAAATATCGAATTACTGAAAAAAGAATTTTGAATCCCATGGAAATAATCATTACAATAAAATGTAATGAAACAAAGATAAAATAAAAAAAGAATTTTAAAACTAACTCACAAGCAATTTAATTACATATACGTAACACTTCCCCCCATAAAGAAAAAAGAAAGATTTATATGATTAAGCTTTCTTTTTATCATATGTAAATTATACTAGAGGTAAACAAAATTACATAAGAAAATTCTTATGAATTATGTAAAGTGTATATGAAATAATATTTCTATACATGGGAAAGTGCATCTGCAATCAAATTGTCTTTTCCTTTGACGTGCCTGATGTTCAGATTATACTCTTGCAAAAACAAACTCTACCTTAATAATCTTTAATTTTTTTTATTTTTCATCCTGTCGATGAAAGTAAGGGGGTTATGATCACTATACATAACAACCGGAGAAGGATGTAAACTTCAAAATGATGTAATGCCAATATTAAAGCCAAACATTCCTTCTCGATTGTTGAGTAATTTCTTTGGTGCTTATTTAATTTCTTAGAGAAATAGCACACTGGGTGATCAACACCATTTCTGTCTTCTTGAATCAATACTGCTCCAACCCCAACATCACTTGCATCCACAGATAATTTAAAAGACTGATTGAAATTTGGAGCTGTTAGAACCGGCGCACTTTTGAGTATGGCTTTTAACCTATCGAAAGCTTCCTGACATTTTTCGGTCCAGAGAAACTTGTTTCTCTTGCTTAACAAATTTGTCAGAGGTTCAGCAATATTGGAAAAATTGGAACAAAACTTTCGATAGTATCCGGCCATACCCAAAAATTGCATTAATTGCTTTTTACTGACAGG
Organism: Megalonaias nervosa; assembly: GCA_016617855.1. NCBI lineage: Eukaryota > Metazoa > Mollusca > Bivalvia > Unionida > Unionidae > Megalonaias > Megalonaias nervosa. The sequence goes on along the minus strand of JAECUM010075122.1, from coordinate 8,876 downwards.
CACAGGAAAATCAGAGATAGCTTTAACCTTAGCATCAATAGGTTTAACTTGACCATGTCCCACAGTATGTCCTAGGAAAGTTACACAAGCACGACAGAACTCACTTTTAGATAAATTGATTCTCAAATTAGCATCAGTGAGTCTTTCAAAGAATTTCCGAATCGTGGCTAGATGTCCTTTCCAGGTGTCGTTGTAGATGAATAAGATGATACAGAATAAGGCAAGAAATAACTTGGTTTTGCCTTAGATCTATTTTTGACCTTTATTCGTTGTGCATGCGTACAAAGTTACCTGGGGTGAATCATTGTTTCTCCAGGTGAGCGACTGTACTAGCATGTATCTCGTCGGAAACTACATGCGACGAGAGTCACGAAAGGGATGGTATACATGAGTATTTTACCTTGACTATTATTCACTCTCCTATGGATTTAAGGTTGATTCCATTTCAAACTGAGGCACTGGTCATTTGGATTTTGTCAAGGAGTGAACGTTCTCCATTATGTTCTCCGGCCATAGGGGTAAGTGTTAAATTTATATTTTATTTGATATGTGAAGCCTATTCTCGTTTTTGAATGTCATATCGGGTAATGAAGCCTTTGCTACTTCAGATTGGAAACGTTGTGAACTTTGGATTACAAGTTGTATTACAGTTTAATTTATTAGCATATATCTAAAAATTAATTCAGAACCCATTATTATGACCAGTTTGGTTTTATTGTAGCTGTTTAGGGTTAATCATAGCTGTCCATAGAGTTGCGTGCTGTCTGTACGTATGTGTATACCTGTCCATAGGGCTGTGTAGGGCTGACGGAAGCTGGGGCTGAGCTGACTGTAGCTGTTTAGTGCTGTGTGCTGTCCGTACGTATGTGTATACGTAAGTCGAGGCCACGTAAGTCTATACATGTGGTGGAACCACGAATGTAGGCGTAGCCAATACAAGGGTGCTGGGTGCTGTGTGTACGTATGTGAATACGTATATCTTGTACATGTGGTGGATCCGTGAAGGGTGTGAGCGGCCGATAAAAGTGTGGGCCAACCCAAGGATTCGGTGAAACTGTGTGGTTTATCAGTTTATGAATCATACGACTGTTCAAGTGTTTTAAGAGTCATATGTTTGTTCCAATTGATGTTTCAATTAAGTACACCAATCATTTTATATCTCTTGAGATCATTAAGAATCTTATTTGTACTCCAGGAGATTATGTGAATCTCGCTTACATAGCTTAATATAGGAGATTATGTGAATCTCGCTTACATAGCATAATATAGGAGATTATGTGAACCTTGTCTACAGTGTATATTTTTCGAAGCATATTTGAATTCTTTGAGTTTATATGAATCTTAATGGTATATATATATATATATATATAATTCACTCTATAAATTTCCATCGTCCATCACATTGTGTTTGTGTTGTTCATTTAGTCCAAAAACCCACTCTTTCAATTCTGTTACAATCAAGCGTTGAAACGTACTTGGAGAACCCTTCATCCCAAACGGCATTACTTTATATTGATATAAAGTCCATCTGGAGTCACAAACGCCGAAATTTCTTTCGCTCTTTCCGTAAGTGGAATTTGCCAAAATCCTTTCAGAAGGTCAAATTTGGTGACGTACTTGGCATTTCCAATTTTATCAATACAATCATCGACTCTTGGTAATGGAAATGAATCTGTTTTTTTCACACTGTTCACTTTCCTATAGTCAGTGCACATACGGAAAGTTTTATCCGGTTTCGGAACAAGTATGCATAGTGAACTCCAATCACTCTATGAAATCGTTCTCCAACAAATACTGAATTTCCTTTTTCCGGTATTCTCTTTAAGAAGGTTCATCCTGTATGGGTGTTGTTTCACAGGTTTTGAATCTACAATTTCAACGTCATGAAAAATTGTTTGTCCTCGTAGGAATATCCGGAAACAAGTGCTCATATTCGACTAATAACTGTTTACGTTCATTTCTTTCTTTCTTGTTGTTGCAAATGTAAAAGTTTCTGGTCTAGATCTTTCATAATTTCCGAATTCCGAAGATTTGTTGCTCCAGGATCAACAGTGTCCAATTGAATTTCTTCACTTAAATCCTCAGTTGGTGGGACAGGTACAGCTAAATTAATTGTATGATTTACTGGGCTATCTCTTTCAATATACTCCTTTAACATGTTAATGTGGCAAAGTTGTTTTTGTTTTCGCCTACCAGGAGTATTTATGATGTAATTTAAATCATTTACTTTCTTTTCAACCGTTTATGGACCGTAATACTTGGCTTGAAGGGGATTTTGTGGAATGGGCAAGAGAGCTAGAACTCTATCACCAGGGTGAAAACTCCTATCCCCTGAGTTTTTATAATATCTTGATTTCATTCTGGACTGAGTAGAGCGCAGATTTGCTCTTGCGACCTCACAAGCCTTTGACAATTTGTACTTAAAATCAGAAACATAGTCAAGAAGATTAAGCTCAGTATCTTCATTTGAAAGAAGTTTCTCTTTCAACAATTTCAAAGGTCCACGCACAGTATGTCCGAAAATTAGTTCAAAGGGACTGAATCCTAAAGATTCTCGAACGGACTCCCTAACAGCAAACAAAAGTAAATGAATGTCTTCATCCCAATCTTTGGTAGTATCAAAGTAATATGATCGAATCATATTCTTTAAAGTCTGATGAAATCTTTCTAAGGCCCCTTGGCTCTCAGGATGATAGGCAGAAGATTTAAATTGTTTAATACCTAATTCGTGCATAGCTTGCTGGAAAATTCCAGACATGAAATTTGACCCTTGATCCGATTGGACAGATTTGGGAAGGCCAAATTGAGTAAAAAACTTTATTAAAGCTTTTGCTATAGTTTTGGTTTTAATATTCCTCAAAGGAATTGCCTCTGGGAATCTTGTTGACGCACACATAATGGTCAACAAATATTAGTTGCCTGACTTGGCCTTAGGTAAGGGACCAACACAGTCTACCATAATTCTGCTAAATGGTTCGTCAAATGCAGGAATAGGTTGCAGATGAGCCTTAGGTATCTTCTGATTGGGTTTTCCTACCATTTGACAAGTATGACAAGATCTACAAAATTTACAAACATCACTTTTGATTTCTGGCCAATAAAAGTGAGTCAAGATCTTGTGATAAGTTTTATTAATCCCTAAATGACCAGCCAGAGGAGTTTCATGGGCCAAACTAAGTATTTCCTGTCTGTAAGATTTTGGAACTGCAATCTGATAGTTCACTGACCACTCGTCATTAGCAGGTACCTCGGGAGGTCTCCATTTTCTCATAAGAATTCCATTTTTAATGAAATAAGACAGGTACTTCAGTTGCATCAGTTTCACTAATGGCCCCCTGAAACAAACAGGAAATCTCAGGATCTTTTTCCTGTTCGACGACAAGTGATTGTCGTTTATCACCCTGATTAGATAAAAGAGAATGCGTATTTAAAAAAAGGATCACTGTGATCAATACCTTTTTGATTCATCCAAATTACAAGTGAAAGTGACCTCATCAAGAGCCTGACCAATACATGTGTCAGCTAAAGGAATATTTTCCGTATCAAAATCACTCAAGAGCTTTCTTTGCCATAGCTCTTGTAACTGCACAAGCTGGGTATAACTCAGGGTATTCTTTTTCAATAGGATCAAGTTTCTGATCTTTGTCAGTTACAAGTGGATTAACCACAACCTTGTCTCCAGCTAGGTCGTTGCCTAGTAACAGATGAATGCCCTCAACGGGTAAGTTAGACACTATACCGACTGTCACAGGTCCTGAAACTAAGTCTGATGACAAATTTACAGAACGGAGAGGAACATTAACAAAGCCGCACTCTACTCCCTGAATGAGAACACTTTCATTAGAACAGGACTTCTCAGAAGGCAAAATACCTGACACTAAAAGACTCTAAGAAGCTCCTGTATCCCTTAAAATTTTAATAGGGATAGGATTGGCCGAATCACCCAAGAATGATATAGAACCCTTCGACATGAATGGTTCATAATTCTCCATAATAAAATCAGATTGAGGTTTATTAGACCCAACAAATGTATTGCTTTCAATACATGAGCGTGACCTTGACCTCTTAGAAATAAGATCATTTGGAATAGGTCTATCTTGATTCTGATGCCTATATTTCAATTTAAAGCAATCAGAAATGACGTTTCCTTTTTTTTCTTGCAATAGGTACACGTAGGCAGAGACAAGGATTTTGAATCAAGTTTATCAGAAGCTTGATTTTTAGAAGTTGTGCCAGATTGAATTTTTAGGAGAAGTCGTATTAGGCTGAAATACCTTTCTACCAGTAGACTGCTGAGTGAATGATTTGCCTACAACAAGAACTTTGAGTTAAGGAGTACTCATCGGCAGCAAGAGCAGCATTTTCCAAGGTTTCAATCTTATGCTCTTCAAGATGATTTCTTAATATCATCAGGAACACAGTTTTTGAACTCTTCAAGTAACACACATTGTTCAAGACTTTCATAATCATGTTCAACTTTCTTGGTTAAGCACCATCTCTTAAATAACTGTTCTTTTTCTCTACCTAATTCGACATAAGTCTGTCCAGCTTCCTTTTCATAGTTCCTGAAGTTTTGCCGATAAGCCTCAGAGACTAACGCATAACCCTTTTAAATGCACTCCTTAACGAAATCATAGTCAGAACTTTGTTGTACTGACATTGAATGGTAAATATCACTAGCTTTACCAACTAGTACACATTGTAGTAGCTGAGTCCAATACTCCCTTGGCCATTTCAAATTTTCCGCAACTTTTTCAAAATAGATAAAATATCTGTCTACTTCTTTTTCTCTAAAAGGGAGAACTACCCTAATATTTTTTGTAATGTCAAAACTTGAATCTGTATGTGAAGTGGAATCGTGCTTGCCACTTGCCAGCTCAAATTCTTTCATTCTAATTTGAAATTCCTTTTCATCCTTCTCTTTTTGGATTTGCATCTCTCTCTCTCTCTCTCTCTCTCTCTCTCTCTCTCTCTCTCTCTCTTCAAATTGTAACTGTTTATCTTTCTCCCTCTCCTGTCTCTCTCTCCTCTTTCTCAAATTGTAATTGTTTATCTTTCTACCTCTCCTGTCTCTCTCTCTCCTTCTCTTCTAGTTGTAATTTCATTTGTTTATCTTTCTCCCTCTCCTGTCTCTCTCTCTCCTCTTTCTCAAATTGTAATTGTCTCTCTTTCTCCTGTTGTTCAAATTGTAATTGTTTATCTTTCTCCCTCTCCTGTCTCTCTCTCTCCTTTTCTTCAAACTGCATTTGCAATTGCTTCTCTTCAGATTGCAACTGCATTTGTTTCTCTTTTTCTTCTTTCTGAAGCTCGAGCTTCCTTAACTCTACCTCCATCTTATATTTCATTTTTAATTCCATTACTTTAATGTCAGTGTCTGTCATAGACTTACTGAATAATGCCAAAGCACTTTTATCAAAAATATTTTTCCCCATCAAATATTGGATCAAAATATTTTTAATTTCTTGTTTCGTCAAGGAAGATTTTGCTTCAGAAAGGTGGTACTTTCTAGCAAGTTCAAGCAACTCATCTTTTTTCAGACTATCCAACTGCTCCTGAGTTGGATTAGAAAGAAATATTTCCAGTTTTGATGACATTGTAAATGAAAGCCTGTTGTTTTCACTTAAAATTTCAAATAAAAATGTAAAATAGTACTTGGGATTTAGAAACTAGGGGAATTTAAATTTCAAAAAACAATTTTCTGAAATATTTAACCAAAATTCTTATATCCTAAGGACGAGCGACCCAATTTTCTCCTGTTACGTGTAGGCTCTTACAAACGTAACAGAAGAAAAGAGTGAAGTCAACAAGCTTTGTATATTTTAACAAAATAATTTATTTCCCTTGAAAACAATGTAAAAATTAGTAAATAGGACTTACGGTTTGTGAATATAATCCAAAATTTAATCCTAAGAATAAAAATACAAGTTCTATCACTAAATAGTTCTATTACAATCCAGGTTCGAATCTCGACGACATACAAATATGGAAGGCGATGACGTCAGATGTGGTCCATGTACGAATATCAACAATTCCTCAATTGAATCAGTTTTTATTTCCGAATAATTCCAGAATAAATTTTCCATGAATATCTTCCAGAATATTTTATAAGAAAGTCAACTTATTGAGTTTCCAGGAGAATAAATTATTAAATCCAAAAAACAGATGAAAAACAAACAATCTGGCAACAATTAAAAAAAACACCTAGTTCCTTCAAGATGTTAAAACGACTCTGACAGAAAAATATTAAGAATGCGTATTTAAACCCCAAAACATCATTTCAAGCCTCGCGAGATGGATCATGTGGTCTCTTACTACAAGAAATCTATCACGTACACCAGTGTAGCCCCACTTAAGAACCAATAATAAAAAAAACGTTGTTTGCACATGGTGATCACGCAAACAAAGTATGGCCTTGATACTGACCAATCATTTTAACTGCCTGTTTACGAACTTCCCAACCCAATACGAACTAGGTTAACTAAAAATAATTCTCATGTAATACGTTTAACGTCTTAGATAAACAACATTTACTAAACGAAAATATCGAATTACTGAAAAAAGAATTTTGAATCCCATGGAAATAATCATTACAATAAAATGTAATGAAACAAAAATAAAATAAAAAAGAATTTTAAAACTAACTCACAAGCAATTTAATTACATATACGTAAGAGAGTCGATGATAAAACGGTTTCTCTAATCTTTAAGGCTTGTGTGGTAAACATTGCTAAATTAGTCATCAGAATTTTACTAGCATATTTTGCATAAAACTCCTAAAAATTTTCTAAAGTTGGAGTTTTATACACAAAGGTGGGTAAATATTTTCATCCTAATTCTCCATATAGCGGACAAGCAATAATAAAATGGAATTCAGTTCGATATAAACGTTAGAAATTTGACATAATCTTTCTTCATAACAAATACTTTCATATCTTCCTGCGTTAGCTCTGATTGATAAGCTCCGCACTCTAACCACAGTGATTTTATAACAAAAAGGGTTATCTCCTTACAGTTATTGATATCTTTGAAAGTGAATTCTACTCCCAATGACATAAAGAAACGCAGTCTTTCCATGGACTTAATCTCAACTTCCAGCTTTCCTCCTAAAAAGATCTTCACATCTCTGGCTGAACAATATAAGAAATGTATTTTCATCATTTACGTTCTGAGGTCTCCAAACGTTGCCAAATCCAAATGTAAATAGAAGCTTTTTAACATTGTGAGCCGAGTTATCACAATCCCCCCCCCCCCCCAATCTTAACTGTAAATTGAAGCATTGTTTAGGATATATGTCTTCTGGCATTTTTTGAATTCTTCGACAATATTTCAATATACCTTTATATCTTATACTCTGCATACGAATTCTTCCTAATTCATAATATAATAATGCATTTGGAGTAGACTTAGATGTACCAAGAATATATTTACAAAATGACAAATGAGCTTTTTCAGTATCATTGGCATCGTAAAACCCTCAACCCCATAGTTAAGGACAGGAGCTATATTCGCGTCAAACAGACGAAGCAATCCATTTACGGGTAATCTTCCAAATTTTGAATGACTTTGCTTCAGTATAAGCACAGCCTTCAGAGCCTGTAACGATATAGTTTTCTGGCACATATACCAAGAGTTTTTGAAGAATTTATGCATCCTAAATACTTATAATATGTTTCAGTCTTTATCTCTCTATGGCCATAGTACCACTTTTCGTAAATTCTGTGATAGCCACCTCTGTGAAATACAAACACTCTTTTTTCTATATTCACTTTTAATTTCCACTTTAGACAATATTTATGCAGCCTATTGAGCATATTTTGCAACTGGTGAGCAGTGTCGGCAAAGAGAATTAAATCGTCTGCATACAGAAGGAAAACATTTCAAAGGTTTCTACAGACACTCCCCCTGTTTCCTTCAGCTATAAAGGGTTTCAAATCGTTCAAAAATAGAGAAAAAGAGTAATGGCGATAAAGCAAAACCTTGGCGTACGCCCAAAGAAAAATTAAACATGGTAATACGATTGTTGGACTTAACACGTGCTTTTACATCATCATAAATTGCACTAAGGATTTTTCAAATGTTTCCACTAATATTTTAACTAAGTATCTTTTGGTATAGTAAACATCACTCTATCCTATCAAAGACTTTCTCACAGTCAATAAACACTGCATATAATCTACCTATATGATTTTTTAAATATTTACAAATTACAAAGTATATAATATAAATATAGTATCTGCTGTAGAATAACCTGCTCTAAATCTGGCTTGCTCTTCGCCCAGTAATTCGTTTTTCTCCACCCATTCAATTATTCTGTTATTTAAAATCGATGTAAAAACTTTACTTAATACAGGTAGCAGACTAATGCCTCTGTAATTTGGTGGGTTCATTTGCATCCCCTTTCTTCAAAATTGGTATAATGATAGCCGTTGACCAATATTCTGGATAATATCCAACATCGAATAGTTTATTAAATAATATTGTTAATATTGGTGCAATTATGTTGCCCTTACATATAAAAAAATTGCTAAATAATGAATCTGTTCCCCCAGCTTTGTCATGTCAGTTTATGCAATGCTAGGCGAACCTCCTCTTCAGTGAGTTTCTAGCTAAAATCGCATGAATTATGTGAGTGTTTCACTTTCGTCTCAGATCGATAGAGCCGAAAAGAATTAAATAATTCTGAAAAATATTCATACCAAGTTGCAGACGTTATACTGCTTTGCATACCAGTACTTGGATTCGTTACAAAGCGCCAGGAAAGCGGTATATGTGTAGAGTATAATGCAGATGAAAGGATATTTTTTGTTTTAATTCACATTGCTTTTTCTTGTTTCTTGTAACACACACACACACACACACACACACACACACACACA
>JAECUM010075121.1:0-19294 GCA_016617855.1 Megalonaias nervosa | reverse complement strand
ATATATATATATTATAATAATAATAATAATAATTTCCGTCCAAGCAAAAATAAAAAAAAAACTTTAAAAGTGAATTGTGGAATAAAAATGTTAGGTAACTCTGATTTAACAGTTAGAATCTGAACATTCTTGCTGTATAGATCAGTAATTTAAAACAGCAACGGTTTTCTTATTGACTACCACTAGATTTCCACATGTATAAGCTTACATTGATAGCAAATCGTCTTCAAAAACCATCCGATCAAATTATTAGAAGTAATGTACAGGAGAATATCTGTTCATGATTATAATAATATTGTTCTGTCCGTCTTGTATCAATGCCAGATATCAAGAAGGTTTAACCAGAGTGGACTAATTTACAGTAAAAATAATATATTAGGTCATACAATTTTTCAGTTCAGTTGAACTCATTACTCAGTCCAATCGCAAATTACAAGGTATATCCCAAAAAAGGTGAACCCAGATGTGTGAACAAGAACTACAGATGAAAATTGCGGAGTTCACTGAAAACATATCCAAGACGCATAACTACTTGACAGTAAGATTACCAAAACAAGATTTCATAAACTCAGTATTATACAACACGCGAGATGTTGCGGCTCATTGCACATGTACTCTACCTGACACACCTACCCACCCAGAACATAACGTTATAGTAGACGAGTGAACACACGGTCCTAAAATAGGATAAATGGTTACAGCAACTTGTTGATGTATAGTATGGTGCAAAGACTTTTTTTTACGTCATTGTGGGAATTTAGACAACTGGAAAGAAAGCATCTAACTTAATCTGATCAAATTAGCTTTAAGTGGTAGACATTTGGAAATATCAGAATAGGTAATCCAGCAAAAATATAATTATGTCATAGAGGTACGTGAAAATGGTAGGTTTGTAGTGGTTTTCTATCACAAGGACAAAAGAGCTATGGAAACCATTTTCATCGAAAATAATCTCATTCTAGATGATGTAAAACCAAAGACTGCAGATAAGCAACCAAAACAGATGAAACAAATTCTTAATGAAATCCTTAACGAATTTCACTTTGACTACAGAGATTATTATCACATCATAGTTCCTGGTAAAATGACTTATGTTATAACAAGATTTAAGAGTAACATCAACAGACTGCTCTATTTATTGTCATACATGTATTAGAGTAATGGTCATGTCTATAAAGCGGTTGTCGGGATTTTTTTTTATCTAATTGTTGACAATGTTCAGATTCGTACAAACACTTTACAAAGGGTAGCTTGTTACCTTGTTCAAAACCATAACGTATTGCAATTAAACTTCTTTTCACCATGCAAGATGTTACATAAAACAATTGTTTCCTGCAAAGAACTCAAATGCAATAATGTGTCTTTGTCATTAACATTAAGAAGAGTGGTACAGACAGGAGTATAAAGCTACAAGGAATACACTAGCTGAAAGGTGGTAAAGTAATGTACACATCTATTTTATACGATGGTCAAGTCTTCTTGCCCGTATGTGCTTGCTCTCTTGCTGGTGTGCGTATGCCGAGAGGGAGCGATAATATCATATTTTCTGCGTATCAGACTTTTCTTTTAACCACGAAACAGTTTTTGTCCATATAAAAGTTTTACAAAATCCACATCGGGGTAGTTCCCCTACAATTGTCTACAATTGTCTTTAAGTCCTTTGGATATACGTTCGCGTTGATAATAATACCACATGCGTTTACGACTCACTTTGTGAAGCTATATGTAGCTTATTTCCACATTCAACTGATCTGTATATATCAGGATTAGGCAAATAATTGTATAAGAAAGTGAGCTTACCTGATTTCAGTGGGAATACGAAAAGAACAAGAAGCAAAAGAGTGATACTTTCACGAAAATCCATCATTCAGAACCTGATTTCTGCTATGTGTTCCGGTTATATTTCTTCAGTTTTATTAAGGTAAGATGTTACACGCGTGACAAGCTTTAACCGGTTTCAGATGAGTCTTTAATTGGTTGAATTTAAGTAACAAACTAAAATAAAAAATTAAAATCCGGACTCACAGAAATATTGTCACGTTCACTTACTATTTATAGAGTACATTACAAATGTTCCGATACAATGATTTATTTGTTTTAGTTTGCCCGCATCGTGACTTACAAATCAGTAACACCAGATAAGTCATTGCATGGTTGGATAACTAAGAATATGAACCATGACTCTGATACAAACAGTCATACGTAGAGCTGTGATGCATGTCGTCACGGTCTCATTGTTCCAACAAAACATGAATGATTTTGTTATATTCATTGTATATCATATTTACATCCACCAATTTAGGAAACACACATACACATATATAAATATATATACAACATCCACCCCATTTTATCCCCTATACTATACTGGATTTAATTAGTACTGTAGACGAACTGTTCGAATATAGTGAGTGCACAGTATAAAGTCACAACATTTCCCTTTTGATTTCTCCTCTGTCTTTCTCTCTGTATGTCATCTATACATCATATATGGAGAGTCATAGATACTGATCCAACTATTACTACAGATCGTGCCATTTCTTCTTTTTATCTGTCTAATCTTTCCTGCTTTATTATATGCTTTATTATAGGCCTATAGCGAAAGAGAAATATCATCGAAAAGTGAAACAAAATTAAAACATGCTCAAGAAAACTACTTGCCCAGTTAACCTTAGCATCTAGTTTAAACTCCAAGCCCTTTACATCCATCCGTAACAGTCATAAGAAATTCAACATACGATCCTTTTCAAAAACTTGAATTTATGTATGTTTTTGTAAAAATATATATCGTAATAGCAATTATTTATCTAAATTTTAATAGACTGTGTATTTACCATGTGTCTTCAGAAGTAGGTGACGTTGATTTACTTGGGTATAGGAAAATCCCCTATATAGATTTTAAATCAAGAGTAGCCACGCAGTAAATGAGAATACAAAGTGCGAAAATGTGGTTAGAAAATGTTACCCCAAATTTGTGAAGCAGGGCGCAATGTTCCAGCTTGGACCCTTTTGTCTTTATTCACATGACATTCTCTCATCCTACTGCAACGAGTGGTCCTATTTTCATGGCACATCTCTTCTTACTGTAACCTATGGCCATATTTTCATGGTACATCTCTCGTCCTACTGCACCCCGTCGCCCTAATTTTATGGTACATCTTTCGTCATACTTATCCCGTCGCCCTGTTTTTATATGTCAGGACTGAAACTAAATAATATAACTCAAATGTCTCTATCAAGGGAAAAACATCAGCATCGGAAAGAGTCTTGAATTAGAGACATATCAGATGGATGCTCTACCACATCAGCTATCCATCTTTAAATCAGCATGGCCCTCGAAGAAAGGTAGTGTATATTTCTAGTGTTTGGTCGAGTGGCCTTATTGTACTCACGGCAGTATTCATAATATAATTCCCAACCTCAGGCCGGGACCCAAAAACAAATGTTTGAAACACATGTAAAATATGCAGCGGGACATATGACTTTCTCCACACCAAGGATGATCCATACTGAGAAGTATTGGTATGATCATGAGCCGTCAGAAATTTTACGTTACTGAATTTTTAATATCATGGTGTTTTCATAGGTTTACTATAGGAGCTGAATTAGCACTGTGAGTCTTGCAAGCGATGCTATGCATACATATCAGCTAGTGGAAAGGATAATGGCTAGAATATGTAATGTGTCATAATTGAAAGCAAAACTGATGTCACAAGATACCACCCTGCCTATTCAAACATATAATCAAATAAAAATAAAATTAGTTTTCATGGTATTGTTTTATTCATGCAAAAGGTGTTGTATTCATATAAACATTAATGAAGGCGATTGAAACGTTAAACAAAATCCAAGGTCAATGAAACTTCAGATTGGACATACACTAGCAATCGAAAATGTTCCGTTTAATCCTTGAAAATATGAGGGGATGTAAATTAAAACATAATATAAAGAAGTAAAATTAACTAAGTTATCTACCTTAACCAATCGACTTTTAGGTACGACTTATAATTACAAAAAGATAACATACCGCTCTAAAATTTACACTCTGAGTGTCAATTTTACAAGAAGTAGACAGGATCCATGTAATTACAAAAAGTAGCTGAAAGACAAAAAAATTAAAACAAATCACGGAACACTTACAATGCACAAAGAATATAATCCGAGATCTATCCTATCATACGGTATACACATACATAAACATGCCATCGTTAATCAGGGGATATAATCAACACTAAATTACTACAAGAATAGCAGATACGTAATCAGAGTCTACATAAGGGTATCCCAACTAATTTGCATAATGCATCTAATATTCACATTCAGTAATGCGCTGAAATATAATTTTAATATTAAGACGAATTGCCAAAAAATTAAAAATAAAATAAATAGGAAGTGCAGCACATACCGAGGTTTATTTTCATTTAGTTTGATTTTTTAAGCAGCTCAATAACCTTTCCCAAATTTTTACATAAATTCAATATATTGAAGAATCCGAGTTCTCCACTATGCTGTATGCATGTTAAATGTCACCTAAGGTGACTGAAAATTAATTTATAGCAACCTAACATTTGGTCTGGTATCTCGTAGTGGTCATTTACTGGGCTTAGTGGCACGGTTGATAACTTTTGTTCAGCACTCTATAGTCAGAATTGTGTTGATATGCTGTCAAACCTTATACATACATACATACATACATACATACAAACAGTTAGTCGAAACGAAAGACAGGTCCTTTTCGGATTTGATGCATTCTGTTTTGGTACAGTGTCATGAAATCTTCCTATTTTGACGTAAGGCGGCTCACACATGGTTAACAAACCAATAAATAAGAAACAATAATTGTCCATTTGTGAATCTTGAGTAATCTGCCATTCGTAAACACAATACGTATTTATTCACCTTCTATGAATGTATTACATATGTTTGGATTAATGACACTCAGGTCATCAACATGCAGGCAGCAACAGATGAACAACCTTGAAATTTATGTCACGTTTACAAGAGTATAAAAATGTGCTGCAACGAGGTAGGGTGGATTAATGCAAGGAAGTTTTGCAAAGGATATACTACCTCTCTTGCAATAATTATGTTATCATAAGGTCATTTTATCTTGTAAACTGAAGTGTTTGCTTGAGTGCTCCAGTGGGGTCTTTTGTCACATCGTCAATATATCACAATAATGACTAAATGTTTCCGGAAGTCTGGATACACTTTTTAGTAACTATACTGCATTGATTATCGTGTGTCGTCGTCATGTTGCACAAACGGTTTCGCAAGGTTCAAATGTAGTTGTCGTACGCTGTTTCACCATATTGTCTCTGTGGAATAGCCGTTGGTTGTCCATTAAATCTGGCAAAATCGGCGAAGGAAGGATCTAGCTGTCCATCAGTAATGGTTTGATACGTTGAATCTGAGTCAATTTTGAGCACTTCTGGATTATCATATACATATACTCCTTGTTCCATATTATCAAGTCCATAACCGGCTGATGGCTTGAGTTCTGACTGTATACTGGCATGGCCACTCTGCATTGCGTATGTCGGATTAAAAATCGTCTCGTTGGTCCCATTTCCAGATGAGAATTCATTCGTTGTGTACAAAGAAATTAACTTTTCAGGGGTTTTGCCAAAGATTCTTCCTAGTCCCAGAACCCGATTCTTCAACTGTCCACTGTACATGAATTGGAAACAATAACCAATCAGGTCAGATGATATCAAAATAAATAATTTAAGAACAAAGCGGTCTTGATCTTACTGTTTCAACATTCTTTAATTCAAAATAATGCATACAGGTGCATGTCACACACACACACACACACACACACACACACACACACACACGACAAAATAACATACTGAACATTCAGTATTACCCGACGAAGTTGTGTTTTGTAGTTCTAACAAAATCAAATTTGCGAGTGGGGCGACTATGTCGGGATGAAAATGTGTGTGTGTGTGTGTGTGTGTGTGTGTGTGTGTGTTATTTAGATTTTTAACGTAGCTTTAACAGTTTTTCAGTCATATCGCCACGATACCATCAGTGTGACATTTTATAGTGATGTCTAGCAGTGGGGTATCATGCCGCAGACATGTAGCATCATGTTCTACCCAGTCACATTATCCTGACACCAGGCCGACCAGTGCTAACACTAACCTCTTAATGCTGAGCGACTAGCGAGGCAGCTATTAGTACCGTTTTCATAAGCATTTGGTATCACTCGGCCGGGAATCGAACCCGCGACATCCCGCATCCGAGGCGAACTCTCTAACCACTAGGACACCGGAGCGGTGGGATGAAAATGAAAATGCTCCTCAGATTAGTGTATTATGAATCAAAGTGCTTGTATTTCCTTCCCATGTAATTTTATTGCTATGTTTAATTCTTTTTCCTGTTTTCTCTCTCTCTCTCTCTCTCTCTCTCTCTCTCTCTCTCTCTCTCTCTCTCACGCACACACACACACACACACACACACACACACACACACACACACACACATGCACACACACATCAGTTATCAGATCATGAAAAGCTCAAAAAGCCATATTTCATAATTCAACCAACATATCTAAACATCGCTTTACCTGGAGACAAGGCGAATGATTCCAAGAACGATCACCAGACCAAGAAGCGCTACAGGTACACCAACCTTCACGGCAACTAAAAATTATTTGCGAATCTTTAAGAACATTCTGTTTATAAGAGTATAATAACCTATACATGGATATATCGTACATTATGTTTTAGTCGATGCCATTTCGTTCTGTTCTAATCTGTTAATATTTATGACTAGGAGATACAATGAGAAATGTACGACTCTGCTAATATATTGGCATATAAGTATCTATGTGTGTATGAGCAAAAAATCATAATATTAGACTTTTCATCGATTCGTAATGCTAGAGCTGAAAAACATTCTTTTAATATATACTACCAGTTTAAATAATTTAGTTTTTCAAACCATTGTGTTCCTACTGATATAAAGTTTACTTGGAATAAGAATTTTAAAAACTGAAAAAGAAGGAGAAATAAGTAAAAATCAGTGTATTTGTTATCGACTACGAGAGATATCAGACTGCGTGTAAAATCGTTTCATCTGGCAAGAAAGAGAGTACATTAAAACTGAGATGACAGGGGATGGAGCGATTATGAACTTACTGTTCGTTTCTTTCTGTTCATCTTTGAATCCATCTTGTCCATTTTGAGCCATTTCCATTCCATCAGGTCTGGTTTGTATCGTCGTCGTGGTTGCCTGGTCAGTTTTCCTGACAGTTATGACAGATTCTGTTGTATCTGAAATTTTACATTTTATATTTAATAATATTGGGGTTTTGGACATCTAACTCATCTGCACATACTTGTGATACAGGAGTAGTGACAAGTTTTGTCGCAGCTATTGAAGTTTCCGCTTATAATTGAATGTGTCTGTAACTTTGACAAACATTGATCACGTGATTTTTGACCACCTAGGATTTATCCTGTCTTAGCGTCAGATCAGACGGTTTCTTGGGAAAAATGTTGGATCAGCCAATTAAGTACTATCCTAATAGGGAAGTAAACATTTTTATATCTATATTCAGGCTAAAAAAGATCTAGCAACACTATGGTTATTTGTGTACGCATACGCAATTTCGATCGTTGAAATAGGTACGACTAATGAATAATGATTGAAAGGACTTCAAACAGAGTTCTTAATATTTAGATCGACTCTAAGCATTTGATGGAGTTTACCACTAAAACTGCATAGTTTAATTATTATGCCACGATTGTGTCAGTTGCTTCTGCCACGATCAACCTATTCGCTTTTACAGTATGTTACATCCATCTGTAATTCATGATTCAGTCAGCTTCTTTATTATAGGCTGCTATAGACATCTGAATTCAAAAGAACTCAGGGGAGGGGGCGTGGTACTCGCTTTTTATGGCAGTAGTTCAGGTTTTGATTATATCGCTGGATACTTTACGGTTGTGCCTCAAACCTTTATCGAAGCGTATCGGTACCATTTTCTTTAATCTGCCAGGAAATTAAAATTACACATTTTATTATAACTGGAACATAAATCTCGTTACACTCGTCCTATACTTTTTTACATGAGCTGGCATATTTTCTGGATACATTTTCCATTAAAATACTCCAACGGAGAGAGAGAGAGAGAGAGAGAGGGAGGGAACCGTTACATAAAACAGCCTTGATCCGATACACAAATAGCAAACAGATATTACGATTTTTGCTCAGAATTGTGTCTTGTCTTGTATTTCATTAGTTTTCTTTAGCGAGAGAGAATTAGAGAGAGAGAGAGAGAGGAGGGAGGCGGGGGAGCAGTTATGTAAATGTCAGTCTTCATCCAATACACAAATATCAAATAGATATTACGATATTTGTTCAAAATTGTGTCTTGTATATCATTCGTTTTCTTAAGGTGAAATAAATTCTTTATGAATCTGAGATAGATTTGAAATCTAGTCCAGTTACTGGAAAATGCAATCATACATAGTAATCACTGTTGCGAAAAGTTATTTTGCAAATAAGTACATAAAAAAATACAAGTGAAACCAAAATAATGAAAACGTCCGAGATGGTTAGAGGACATTAACTTCTATCCATATGCGAATGTGTGCTAAAATCTTATTTGTCGTAGAGCCATTCCCAGACTCGTCTTTGTCATCGTCTCCGTTATTATCTTCAGGAGATTCTGTAATCATAATATTTGTTTATTTAGAAGGGATGCATCTGTAAAACAATTCCAATGCCTACACTTAAAAAATCTTACATACATTTTATGTAAGCAGCAGAAGAATTTATGTAGTGCGAAGTTCGGAATGTTTTGAAGAAACTTAACCCATGTAAAGCCACCGCCACGTTATTGGGAACACGTAACTCCAATACGCTGTCACAATGCTGAGACAAAGTAATTTACTTTAGCTCACATGGCATTCAAAGACACTAAAATCTCATTTATGCAAAACTGAGTGATTAAACATAAAGTAATTCTTAACTTCTAATTTTATACAAAGTCAATACACATTCGCATTTACAAATATTATCTTTCCCCTGTGACAATTTTAAACGGACCCCATCATCAGAACGCCATGACAATGATCGTCACCTTCAATACTGTATCTCGATATTTTCATTTTGCATCATGCTATGTTCCTGTTACGATTTTATGATCCTAAAATGAGTAATAGAAAAGAGTGAGAAGCAACAAGCTTTGTAAAATTCAACAAATAACTTATTTCCTCAGAGTACTAAGTGAAACGTAAAAATGGAACCTATGGTTTTGCGACTTAAATCCCAAATAATCCTACATTTACAGGCACAAGTCATAATGATTAAAGTTCTGAAAAAATCTTTCGTGGAAATCCAAATTAAATCCAACGCTGAAAGTTTAGGTATGCTTGTGGTGGCCAGGGTAGTGATGGTGTGCCAACAGTCTTTTGTTGGATCACAACAATACAAGAATATATTCTTATTCGAAAATTCACTATAAATTCAAGTCGCTTTTTCCAAGAATGTTATTTCTGATGAGCACTTTGTATTTCCAGTGAACAAATAATTTGAATAAATAAAATTCCAGCCCAAATGAAAACAACAATAATACAATTGATTCTGCGCAGATCTTAAATCACGAATAAATAATTTCTGGAAAAACAAGAATATATGGTCCTCTACTTGACATCAGGTTATAAGTAGCATTTTCTAAACTAAAACTATTACCTACTGGAAAATAACCTTCTAGAAGGTTCCAAATGTTTGCAAAATAAAATCTTAGTTATAATTAGAATAGAAAATGTGGTAAAGAAAATGTCATTGATTCAGGCCAAGATAATAATCCTAATAGTTAGCCCATACTCATAGCAAAATGTCTGCTATGTATTAGTTGTTTACATAATAAAAAAAAATTCAATCATTCAGGTCAAGTAGAAAATAAATCAGATTTTGGGCAAGGTCAAGTCCATCATACAATGTTTCCATAGCATATAATGAAAAAAAACCAAAAAAAAAAAACCAACCAAACAAACAAACAATTTAAATTAAATATACATAACATTTCCCGATAAACTGACTTATTATAACATAATTAATTATAAAATATGAAGACAACTTTTTTTTCAAAAGGCTGTCATTTTGTTATGTTCATGCATGTAATAAGAATAATGGTTGTGTTCATTACTATAGATAAATATATATTAGTATATTGTCTATGATGGTTTTTTTTTTCAATCGTTCGGAACTAAACGCTTTTGCACAAATGCTTTATTAAGGGCGGCTTGTATCATGTTACCATCTGCAATGAATGATTTGTTGCAATGAAAGCTTCTTTTAACAATGCAAAATATGACATGAAAAATTTTTAACGATGCAAAATGTGACATGAAACATGTTTAACGATGCAAAATGTGACATGAAACAATCCTTTCCTTCCAATCATTCAAATGCATTTTTTGTGTTCTTCAAATTACCAATTAGCAAAATATAAGGAAAGGAGGATGACACGGAGTGCAAGATTGGAGGAGTGGTAAAAATGACGTATACATCTACCTTTTACGATCAAAAAGCATAGTCATAACTACTTTTGAGCTTACTCAAGCTCTGGCTTTTATGTGTGCGTGAGAGAGATTGTGTCGGAGTATTGTGTCAGTCCACGCGACGGTCCCTCACTATCAAATGTGGTTGGATCACATTTTACGCATTTCCACATGATCATGCATCAAAGCATTTTTCAATGGTTCTGTTGGTGATAAAACTGTATTGTCCAAAAGTAAGTTACAGACACTGACATTTCATGATTCAGTCATCTCGAACATGTTAAGCCCAAGACTGCTTCGCAAGTCCAATCCGATGCTAGAGCAATCTGAATTCACATGGGGGATGGTGAGAAGGCAAGGAAAATAGATCTGGTTTATATTATAAAGCGTGGCACTTTACGACTGAGCGTCAAACTTCTATTAAAAGGTATGATTAGTATTTGCTGCTATCTGTCAGTCAATTACAGACCTAATGACAACTCTAATATTAGTCTGGTAACAGTCTTCCAATTTTCGTTAGAGAGATGGTATATTTTCTAGCAACTTTTTCGTCTTGAATATATAAATTGTTCACACTAAATTTTTATTCGGATTTATGGATTTTCAGGGTAACAAATATCGACATATTTTAAACCGAGAAGATCCCCTGGCACGGATGACACCTGTTTTGTTCCTAATCTGCGCTTTTTTTTATAACCTTCAACAATCTGAAATAAAATTTATATCTGCAGCACAAGAATTTGGAACGCATAAAAGTTGAGAAACTTATAACCATTCTTAGCTCAAGCAAAGATAAAGTCACAATATTGGGAACAAAAGAAAATATCCTACTCATTCACAGTATTGAGAACAAGAAAGGATATTTTTACATGCATTCACACGGTCCGCAAAATGATATGGGCTACATCAAAATAAACGACACTCAAAGCCCACTGATGGAAAACTGCATCATACAGCATATCAAAGTTTGCATCGTTCTAAATGTAATTAAAATTAAGTTGTTCGAACTGGTATACATATGTATCAATATCATTTGCGGTAATTTAATTCTTTGACATTGTTGAAACAAATCAAATCATCAGAATGCTAAGTTAACAAATGTCCGTTTAATTCCTGTGCCTCGATATTTTCATTGCGTCATAGTGTGCTCCTTGTAATATGACTTATGTTATAAATATGATTTAAGATTAAACATCAAAGAATTATTAGTAAGGGCTATATTAATTCCATGCATGTAATAACTGCAAAGGTTGTGTTCGATACCATACATAAATGAATATATAATAGTTGTCAAGAATATTTTTCCAGTCATTCTGAACAAAATGCATTCGTTCGAACGTTTTCTAAGGGAATATTGCACCTTGTTACCTTCTACAAACCATAATCTGTTGCTACAGCGCTTCTATTAATAATGCAAGACGCGACATGATACAAATCTTTTCTTCGAGTCTTTCAAGCACATTTTTGTGTCAATTAAAATTGCAAAGCAACAAAATGAGGTACCAAAAGGGCAACAAATGTGTACGGAATACACGAATTAAATAATAGTAAATATGACTTACAAATATATTTTTTACGATCAACATGTGTGTGTTGACATGTTTTGTGTATGCTTGCGATCTAATTTGTGTGAGTATCTGTGTGTGTGTGTGTGTGTGTGTGTGTGTGTGTGTGTGTGTGAGAGAGAGAGAGAGAGAGAGAGAGAGAGAGAGAGAGAGAGAGAGCATTAGACACAAAAAGTGTTATGCTGGTTTGTAGTCAAACATTTTGTTAGTGCACGCAATTGTCCGTCAAAATTAGGTATGGTTTGACCACTTTTAAACGCAGTGTAGCATGATCATGCATCAATGAATTTCAACAGTTCTGTTGATGCTAAAAACCGTACGGTTCTAAAGTATCCAACAGTCACCTATATTTCATGAATCCGTCGTCTCGAATATGTTATGTCTGGGACAGTTTCGTATAATCCCACAAGCTGTAAGATTTATCTTACTTTAAAGGGCGTTGGGGTGGCAGGGCATTTGTTTAGCATGAAAATAGTTCTAGGTTAGATTATATAGCTGGACAATTTGTGGTTGATCCTTAACCTTTTATGCGATTTGCGATTTAGATTTTTAACGTAGCTGTAACAATTTTTCAGTCTTATCGCTACGATGTCTGCAGTGTGACAGTTTATAGTGAGGTCTAGCACTGGGGCATCATGCCGCAGACAAGTGGCATGATGTCCCACCCAGTCACATTATCCTGACACCAGGCCGACCAGTCCTAACACTAACCTCTTAATGCTGAAAGCCAAGCGAGGCAGCTGTCCTTAACCTTTAATCAAAATCAGTTGCATTTTCAACAATCTGCTGAGAAATTCAAATTACAGACTTCATGATAATTTCCATGGCCATAGTTTTTCTATATTTCTAAAGGAGATGGCGTATTGTCTGTATGCTGATTCCATTTGATATTTACACTAACTTCCTATTTGATTTCTGGATTGTCAGATCCACCAAATTTCAAAATGTTTGAAAGTTTGAAAAATTTTAAGTTCAGACGGCTCATGTTTTGTTCTTAATCTGAACATTTTTGACTCTGAGTAGTAGATGTAGCGCAGTTAGTTTAATGTCAAACTGTATACCACTTACAAAAGGAACATTAAAATTGTTGTTCAGCATTTTTTGTCTTCTATATCAGTTGTTTCCCTTTGCTGGAAGTCGTACTAACTCTCTGCTAATGAGAGTTATACTCGAATATTCATTAGCGGTGAGACAGTGCATCATACATAGCAAGCATTGCTACGAAATGCTGTTTTATAATAATTACATCAAACTAGAAGTGAAGCATAATCTGTTCAGCCCAAAATAATGTTATCTACAATGATAAAGGAAGTTAAAGTGTGCCAATATATAATGTGTGGAAACTTCTTACTTTTCGTAGAGTCATTCTCAGATTCGTCTTCGTCTTCTTCCGGGCTGGAATCATCAATACTAGATTCTGTAATCACAGCATGTTTTATTTAGAAAGTATACGTTTGGATAATGATGTCATTCGCTATAATCTTCAATAATCTGAAGAAACACCAAAACAAATTTTCTGCTCTTCAAAAATGCCTATATTGCAACACATACAAGTAGAGAGCATTATTTCCAGACGTAACTAAAGGAATTCTAAAATCGCATTACTGGGAACAAATATTTCTACACGCAATTACAATATCGTGACAAAGCAAAAAATGTTCATTCGTTTACAGAGTGCAAATATTATAGTTTGCGCCAACATTTAACCATAAGAATATCCACATCTGGTTCAAGGACACTCAAATTTCATTTATTCACAACTGACAAATAAGACATACAGAAATTCATATCCTTCTAAATTGTTTTTAAACAAAGATGTCATTACTCACATTAATATGCACGAATATTATCTGTAGTAATTGTCTTCTGTGAAATTTTCTTACATGCCCTACACCTGAACGCCAAGTTAATGAATGTGTTTCATTCTTGTGTCACGATATTTTTGATTGCATCATATTTTGTTCCCTGTGAATTGATTTCTGAAATAACATATTGAAGATTAAACATCAAAACATTCTTTGAAATGGTTACATTATTTTCATGCATTATTATTTGCATAATTTAATAACTGTGAAGGTTGCGTTCATTGCCATACATAAAAGATATTAAGCTGTTCTACGTGAATAATTTTTCGATTGTTGGCAACTGAATAACTTTGAACTAACGCCTTTCTAAGCGGAAATTGTGTGTGACACCGTATATAAACCGTGATTTTTATATATAAAAAAGTCTTCTGATTGTAAAATATATGACATGAAACAATTATTTCCCTCCAGTAATTTAAACGTATTGTTATGTCATTTAAGTTACAAATTACGAAAACGATAAAGAAAGGAGGACTAATGTTTATGGAGCATGAGAGCTGAACGGTGGTAGAAATGACAAACATACACATTTTATACAATAAATGGGTATTGACACAAGTGTACGCATGTGTCTGAGAGAGAGAGAGAGACAGAGAGACAGAGAGAGACAGACAGACAGACAGACAGACAGAGACAGAGAGACAGAGACAGAGAGATTGCGATACTTTCTTTCTAGTCGACTTCAGTTTTAATCAAGAAACAGCACTTTGTCTGTGTACAATTTTCTCAATATCCATATTATATTAGTTCGTTTAGAGTGGTCTTTTATGAACACGTACTATTTTTGTCGCGATATCCCTAGTTTATACCACACACTCTATCGAGCCACATGTAGGATCGTTATTTCTGCATTCAACATGAGAGCAGTTATCGCGATAAGCTGCTAAAAATTAGAGAACTTACCTGATTTCAGTGGGAATATGAAAATCACAAGAAGGAGACTGATCCACAGAGTATGTTCCATCGTTCCTAACTAGACTAAAGTACTAGAACCTGACTTGTGTTTTCCGTTGTCGATAAGAATAGTTTCAGTGTTTGTAAGTGTTATGTGCGTGACCACTTCCGGTTTCGTGACTTCTGATTCTATAGCATTGTTTGGTTTTACTGAGTCATTATTGCGTTGAATTTAAATTAAGAAAACTGCATTACCTTTGCTTTACTCAGGTATACAGGTGTAGAGAAACGATGCGTGACGTCAATGCCTATGTAAACCGACAGAGTACCTTTATTTTGCTGTCAGTAATAGTTCGTGTTCACCTGATCCAATATATGTCGTGTACTGCCATATTAACAGTATCCGATTACCGTCCCGATACCCTGGTAATAATTGATTCTGTGCTTCTAAAGTTTTAATGTATACGTGACAACTTGCATGTATCGTGACTTACCAGTCTACAACACCCAGTTTGATACTGACGAGTCATTAACGGCTGAATAACTATGACTATCATTTACCCTGGCTTTTAGACAAATAGCCAGATATCGAGTCACGATGTGTATCGGGAATGTCACTTTTGTGAAAAAACTTTTTTTATATTATTATGTTATCTTTAGTATATGTCACGTATATATACTCCAGTTCAGGAAACAAATAATGTAGGTCACATCCACTCTATTTCCAAGCCATGTCTTCTATTTCATCTAACTACCTTTGAAGACGAAACGTACACATAGAGTAAGTGCACATGTCCTCTCTCTCTCTCTCTCTCTCTCTCTCTCTCTCTCTCTGTTGGTACATCATTGTCCTACTTAATCATAGGCGCCGGATGACCTATCATTACAGATGGGCTTTCGCTCTTCGGTTGAAATGTCTAGTCACACTTGTGGCATGAGATACATTATTACCAGTGCCGGATTACCCATTAAGCACACTAAGCACGTTACGTTAGCGTTAAGCAGTGTTTTATTCTGTGTAGATATCATTAAATGGAATCCTGATCCGTTTCCTTAACTAAACTAAAAGAATAATACTTTAGACTCTTAATTGTTTAATGCGAATATCAAATTTCAATAACAGTATTAAAAAGACGAGGTAGGTAGATAAAATGAAAGAGGTGAATCTAAGTCTAACTCTAGTAGCCATATCAAAATTAATTAAACATTTAAGATAATGAGTGAGTGCATTATTCGACACATCATGCCTTTGAAGTCGAATTCATTCCTCGAAATTTCTAAACCAAGATTTCATATTTTGTATGTAGGCTATAACCGTGTGACTTATTCCCGGCTTCGTGACTTTCACGTATAAAAATAAGTAAATTTGTAGAGTCATTAAGTGATTCAATGAATAACAACCTTGACATTAGCTTTAACCTTCAAAGTCAGGTACACACAATAGCTAGGCGTATCGAATTTTAACAGACGTTATTTACCTTATATACGTCCACTGTATTATTTTTAGAAATAGGTCACGTTTATTTACTTGGGTATTGGAAATAGGCGTCAAATCAAGATGAACTTAGTTGTGAAGAGGACTATAATTTGTCCTCCAAAGTGATAAGTATATATTGCGTTTAATATTTGAACGGTATCATGTTCCAGGGACGCCCGCAAAGTTAGGGGTTGGGTGGTAGGTGGGAGAGCAAACATTTGGTTGCCAGCAATTAAGTTTTACGGATGTAAGCCAAAACATGTTTAGAGGTGAAATCCGGAGGGGTGTGTGTGTGTGTGTGTGTGTGTGGCCCCGACCCTATGTACGGGCGCCCATGTTATGTACTAAACATCATTTAATTTGCATGACATATCTTGTCCTACAACACCACATTACGCTCTTGTAACTGCAGATCGGCCTAATAGATGAACGTGTTACTAGTCATGCAACACTGTCCTAATCGGTGGACCTAATTAAAAGGACATGCAACACCTCGATTTTCTTGGCAAGCACTTGTTGATTATTTCCTAAGGTCTAATTTGTATACGATTATGTTGTTTAAGGCAGAGCGTTGCTAGTTATTTCCGTTTACCGCCCGTCCCAGTACTCGAGGATAAATTTGACGACTGCAGACGTCCGTCCCAGTACTCGAGGATAAATTTGACGACTGCAGAATTTTACTTCTAGTCGCTGTTATTAAAATCATGGTGTAATAAGGAACACAAATATAAAACGTCTTATCACATATTTCAACCAGAGCAAAAAGTGTTTTACCTGGAGATAAAGCAAATGGTTCTAAGAAAGATCTAAAGAACACGAAACAGCAAAGCAAAGTAACTTTTACGACAGTTGAGAATGATTTGCCAATCTTTATTTACTCCAGTGAATAGGGTGTAATATCCAATACATGATCATCTAGTACATTCTATTGTATCGCATTTCATTCTGATACATTCTATTGTATCGCATTTCATTCTAGTCCATTCTGTTTTACCGCATTTCATTCTGGTACATTCTATTTATATCGCATTTCATTCTGATACATTCTATTGTATCGCATTTCATTCTGGTATATTCTATTGTATCCCATTTCATTCTGGCACATCCTATTGTATCCCATTCTATTGATGACTAGAAGCAAATTCTGATTTGGAAAAACTGTTGCAGAGTATTCCTGTACAAATTACGAAGTAACATACTTATACTTTTAATTGTGGAAATAAAAATGGCAAAGGCGTTGAACACCATTTTTTAATAAAAACATTCTGCCAATCATTTTAGAAAATATCTTTTCAATTCTGACTACTAGTTGAAATCCAGTACATGTCTTGATAAATCCTCACAATAATTAAAAACTGATGATTCCTTAACTATCAAAACGTTTGTAAACTATATAATGTATTCAGTTTAGATAATGCTCTCTCTCTCTCTCTCTCTCTCTCTCTCTCTCTCTCTCTCTCTCTCTCCATACACACATTTTGCTATGCTTTATGTTCTTCATATATTAACATATCTTACACCAATGGTGCTCTAGATTCGCCATATATATATTTTGCATTCTTAACGTTTTAAAGTTTTATTTTATGCTCAGAGTAGTTTGCTGATCACAAAACTATGATAAAGTCTATATTTTACTTGTATTACAATTTTATAATTCAGAGAATTTTTCAGAGTTTTTTTATCTCCTTTATTTTAATTTTACTCGTTATTGCGATTTGTATCTTGCACTTTGTAAACAGCATAGATGTACCTACTTCTATTTTTTACCTGCGCTAGCTTCCACTTCGTAACCATGAACCCTCCCCCCCCCCCCACCATACGATGAACGTTAGGTTGTTCTGACTACTAAACATAGCATTTCTGTGGCACTGCACTCGCAGTTGACTTAATTTTCAAAATTAAAAAAAGAAGATTGATGCTCATGAAACAAAAATTTCTAAAGTTTAAAGGGATGAAATGAAATTCAGCAAGATTTTAATTGTTCCAGGGAAACACTTTCGAGAACCGGAAGTGTGGTACGATTCATAATGGACCGGAGGCAGACTATAGTTCCAAAGATAGAGTTGGACCTGAACCTGGGGTGAAAAAGATTAATCAAAACTCCATTACTATCAGATAGAGTGGGATACAACATCCCTTTATCTTAAAGTTAACGAGTCCAGTAACATACAATGTAAAGTTTGTATTGATTCAAAACTGAAACTTTCAAACCCTTGCGTGGGTGAGAACAGAAGCAGTAACATAACTTCAACTCTTACTTGTCACAAAGCTAGCAGTGATCATCGGTACTCTGAACATACTCTGAAAATGCAGTCAGATTACTGTTAATTGTCAATCTTGTGCTTAAAAACAGAGGAAATCGCGACCAAATCCATTAGAATTGTATCTAATACGGCAAATGAGGAAATACCTATCAGAAAATATAAGTATTATTAATTTGATAGAACATAATGTTTATGATTTGCAATGTGTCATCATAAAACTCAGTATATATCACGTGGGTGACCTGCGGAGTTTTCTTTACTGTTCTAAGCTAATTTGTTGATGATGCAGTTGAGATAAATAAATTCCTAAAGAAATTTCTTTTCCGTGTCATGTGTTGAAACTAAATTATATTCTGTGACTGGCAAAATATCAGTGTTTGTAAAAACTTCTAACCATTGATCACTTTATAATGTCAGCTACTTTCTTGGGGACTATGACATACAGGACAAGTCTGCTTCTGGTGGCCTAGTGGCTAGAGCGTCCGCCCTCGGATGCGGGAGGTCGCGGGTTCTAACCCCGGCCGAGTCATACCAAAGACTTTAAAAAATGGTACTAACAGCTGCCTCGCTTGGCGCTCAGCATCAAGAGGTTGGTGTTAGGACTGGTCGGCCTGGTGTGAGGATAATGTTAATGGGTGGGACATCATGTCACATGTCTGTAGCATGATGCCCCAGTGCTAGACATCACTATAAACTGTCACA
>JAECUM010075111.1:0-34164 GCA_016617855.1 Megalonaias nervosa | reverse complement strand
ACATCAAAGAGTCGTATTTATCGTTCTTAACCGAACAGATTCTATTTATTTTTTAAACACATGAAATTACAGAACTTTTCCTACTGAGACGAGGGATTAGTACGTGAACTCTGAATAAGAACCGTCATAATTCACAGATCACAACTGTAATACTGAATACAAGGAAGTTAAAGTCGATTTAGAAAGTAAACATTGTATTTTGCATACTTTTAAAATTAGTGAAGGAAACAAATGACCACAAGATCAGGTTGAGGTCTTTGTTAAGAACTTTGAGATGTCAAAGGTTTGGAAATACAAAAATACATTGAGAATACTAATGGCTTGAAGGGTTAGGATGATGAAGAACATTAAATAGGATGACAAGGATGAACACAAATTGTCACATATTGATGATCATATTCCATTATTTTAATGACAAAAATCAAATACAAATAAACCTTGAAATGCGTATCATCTGAATTATAAATGCTTTAAGTCTTTTTATTTCTTAACAGAGAGTTGACTATAAAATCATACAATATCTTCCGAGAAAAGATTAGGCAATTTCATTTTATAAGCATGTTTTACTGAAATAAGTGCTTAGCAGGTGCTACGAAAAAAAGCAATTAAATGAGATCAAGAGAGGTAACAATTCCGAGTGTAAACAATTCCTGAAGTCTGTTACCCTGACCGTCTCCATTACGTATCTCTCCATTATTTCGTCATGGGAAGGAGCGTACTGAAGACGGTCAGGGTACCAAACTGATTTCCTAATAGGATTAAAATCTGAGTTACTTCCTTTACATAGCTTTGACTGACTTTTCTATGCCAAAGGTCGACAGAGTTCAATAATAGAAAGTACATTATTATTAGAAACACGAAGTTGTCTAAATAAAATAATAATAGACAGAATGCCATATGCTTAGTAGGGTTTTCTGTTCATCAAAGCCAAAATAGAAAGCAAAGCACTGAAGTAGAAGAATCAGAAGACGTGGGAGGACAGACTCTGAAAATATTTTAATTATATATGTTGAATTTAGTCTCAGAATTATACCTCTTTCTGCTCCGAAGAATTCATGAAGTATGATCTTTATCAAAGCATCAATAACATAAACTTAAATACGCCCTGTACAATTTACATAAACCGTCATGGTTTAGCTATTTGTTGTTGATCAGGCGGTTGACATAAGAAGGCCATGACTCATGAGCTGGATCAAAAGTCTGATTAGTCCGATAAATCAGCCCCAAACATGCATTGTCATGTTGTGTGATTTGGAATGTGATCTGACCTATTCATAAAATATTACAGTTTATTGCAGACATACTTGTCTGCAATACACGAGTGCATATGAAGGTATATGAATACAATGCAATTATAAATTGAAAACTGTGAACCAAACAGAAGAAAACATTTTATTCCAGTATCCAACACCACATGTATGCATACATGATAATATACTAGAAATGTATTTAGAATGACATAAATATAATCAAATAAGGTTAGGGTCTTATAATTTATCCCAAACTGGAATCGAATCAGAGCCACAAGTAACGACACACATCACCAAGCTCTCATGCACCAGCGTTGTAATCCATTCGGTTGTACACTCAGCTAACAATAAGGATGGAACATGGTCGAATAAGCCGATTCGAGACAAAAGTCTTCGTTGAAATTACGGCTGTTACATTAAATACTTATAAATTAGGAAACTCTGTGTGTGTGTGTGTGTGTGTGTGTGTGTGTGTGTGTGTGTGTGTGTGTGTTTATTAGAGCTGGGTACCACGAAAATTTGTACTACGGATCAGCAGGAGGTGGTCAACCGACCAAATGACGGACAGACATAGGTGAAAAAATAACGCAAACAAAAGATATATGGAACCGCTGGAATGACCAACGAACAGTAACATAAAATATATGCGACACATCGTGATGCTCTTTTTATGTAATAAACTGTGAATACGTTTATTTGATATGAGCAACATAGCAAGG
This sequence comes from Megalonaias nervosa, assembly GCA_016617855.1. NCBI lineage: Eukaryota > Metazoa > Mollusca > Bivalvia > Unionida > Unionidae > Megalonaias > Megalonaias nervosa. The sequence continues at coordinate 32,195 of JAECUM010075111.1, read as the reverse complement.
GGGTAAAAGTAACGCAGAGGCTCTATTTTAGTAACCGATCGTTGTATATAGTTAATTATTATATTATTTTAAGCAAACAAGCAAAATTAGACTGTAGAGGATGAGCTTTTTGTCTGTGCCAATTCATTGCCAGTTATTTTTGTTGTGCCAGTTTATATCCATTCATCGGGTTCCTTCATGACGTACCCTTCAATGAGGTTTTCTCACTTTTCCAATTTCTGCCTTCATGGAGCCCTTTCATGGGTACCATTTAATGAGGTCTATTTTTGCTTTTGGATTTTCCATATGTATTTCTGGCTATATTTTTCATATATTTTTCGCTGAATCTTTCATGTATTTCTGGCTATACTTATCTCTGGCTATTTTGGGCTCTTTACCTTTATGGTCTATTTTTACCATAATGGGGTGGGGGACGGTGTTTCCCCTTTATGGTCACATGGACATACCCCCAGGTGAATTCCTAGATACGAAACGAAATACTAGAAATTCAGAAGGTTGTCCATAAATTGTGCTCAGGCTAGATTCTACGGTCAACAGGATACACATTGATTTCTGATGATTGTTTGCATACCCACTCCAGGCGAACCCGAGGTGGTGCAAAACCGCACCACCACCAGTTTCGACTGGTGATGGGTATGCGGAAATTGTCAGTTATCAGTACGTTTTCCGGTTGACTTTCCAACAACGTTACCACTACACTATCGCAAGCTCGAAAGATATATGTTGAAACCTAATATAAATACCTGCCGCTGACGATAAAATCAAAAACGTTTCAGATAATTTATAATTATACCGTGCTGTAGAATATTCAGTTGAAATAAAATACATAAATAGTGTTATTTAAAAAAATAATATATCTAAATTCGTACTACATACATTCCCGAGTTGGGAGAAATAATCCGTATATGTAGTCCACAGGTGGAGTTAGTCAAGCGAAACAAGTCTGGCTTGTTATACACAATACTAGACAACCTGCAGGTAGTTTTCGCAGAGAATATATCAGTGTAAATAGTGTTATTCACGAAAAATAAATAATATATCTAAATTCGTACCCTATCTATAGCCAACAGGTAGAGTTAGTCAAGCGAAACAGGTCTGCCATCGCTATACTAGAGAATAATCTTCCTAAAGAGCATGCGGCAAAATAGGTGTTATTTGTGAACAGAAGATATACATATATTTAACCATGTGATCATGTTGTGGGAATCCCGGCGAGTTATTAATAGCGCAGTCACGTGACAGTGGTAATGTCTAAGCTGTGAGTATAATTGAAATCAGGTAATTCGCTGTTGCTGAAAAATTATGTTACGTTACTATAATACAGTAAAACCCTGTATATTTTCTGACTTAGTGACTTGTAATTAAATCGTTGTTGTAATAATAATAATGAGTGATTCTGCGCTTACCATGGAATCTTATACAGCTAAATTAGTTCGACAACGACTAAATGTAATTAAAAAGTATCTTCCAGTCCGTGATTGTGTCAAGCAACAGTTACAACAACACCAGGAAACTCATGTAGAATATACAGAGGGTACAGAACCATTATTTAAACCAATTGTAGAACCAACCAAAACAATTGTTATAGCGACTGAGGCAACACAAAGAACTCTTGAGGCATTACCAGCTGATACTGCTGGCCGTCTTAACCCCCACCACCACCACCACCACCACCAATTCAGCCACCATTACCAGAAGTTCAACCACCACCAAAAAACTAAAACCAAGATAATAGATAAATTTACTGCGGCAGGTATTGGAGCTATCAGGGATCCAGACCAAGTATTTGAAATTGCTGCATTCGGATATGATGTTAGAGACCGATACAAAAAAACCTGGATATATTCACACTTTTAAATCCGCCGATTGATTCAAAGATGTGTATCGCGTCGTGTTAATATTCAGCAAGTCAAAACTGGCGACTGAGATTTTGAACTCTTTAAAAAAGAAGTAGATAATTAAGCCGTAAGAGAAGAATTGAGAAGGGAAAGAGAGCAAAAAGAATTGATGTGTCGATTTGAACGAGTAGAAGAAGAAAGAATGAAAATTGGGCCTAAAACAAAGAATGAAAAGAGAAAAGCTACATCAGAGGCATTCCAACAGCTCTCTCCTGACCCAGATCCTTATGATGAACCACCTGAAGGAGCAACCGGAAGTGGCCTTGCCATTTGCGACAGACGTCATAGGAAACGCGGTGGTAATATGATAGTTGAATCGCCCGTGATTCAGGATAAACTTTGTCCCAATAACATCCTCGCTGATGTTGATTGACTAGAAATTCTGATTGGTGGAAGACGAAATCATCAATGAATCAGCTGCTATTTGTCAGCGCTTTTTTACCGGTGACGTCATGGACAGCGGCGTCTATCGGGCTCTGATCGATGAAATTACCGACGATTACCACAGTGAGTAATCAATTAGATCGACGATAACAAAATAACATGATTATACACAATGCCCAACGTAGACCTGAAAAAGTTAGGGTGATAAATTCACGATTACCGGTTTATAAAATGATCTACGGAAATGGACTTAGCAATGACGTTCAAGGTTTTTATAGACGGATAGCCCCAAAAGCTATTCCGATTGTAAAACAATTAGGTATGAAAGCCATCAAAGTTGTTCGCGATGAGGCTGTTGGCACTGTTGATAATCTTGCTGGTAAAGCATTTTCTGCGGTCAAAGACAGACTCTCACGATTAGTACGCAGACCGCAAGCAGTCCCACCATAGCCAATAAAACTACCCAGCACCAAAGTAAGCATTCCAGTACAACTAACCAGGACCGAAGTGATGCCACCAAGTGTTAGCAAAATAATAAATCAGGCTGAAAATGAGCGGTTGAAAGAATTAGCTGGAATGCCATCACCGATAAAACAACAAGTAGCCTCCGGGATAGAAACAAATGTAACACCATGTCCAATAGCGGGAAGTGGTCTGGTTCGACGGTCTTTTAAGACAACACGGATATAAATAAAAATGTTCAAGAGTGTATCTGATCCCACATTTGACATGGACGCACCGGTCCTCAAAGATGAATCAGTATGTGATTATCAGTATTATTCTTATGATGTACGTGTACCCGACGCACGTGGACGAATCGAACTACAAGTGCAAGATACAAGCAGATGTGTTCTGCCCGCCGAGGCATTCATTGAGATCGAAAGTGAACTTCTGAAAGCAGATGATACAGCATAAGGAATAGGAGATCGAGTTAGTTTTGTTAATAATGGTGTTATGGCGCTGTTTAACAGTGCCACATACATCACTGACGGAAAAAATTTTGAATCATGTCTCGAAAATGTCGACGTTGCCACGACGATACTTGGCTTCGCAAGATATTCCGATGACTATTCGAGGTTCGTTGGTCTGTCGATGACGTTTGCCAAAGATACCACTGATCACCTAGACAGCAGCAACTTAACACTGAATCTAGCAGGTAACTGAAGTTGCATCGATGAATGAAAATTTCAACCTGGGATTCGGAGCACGTAGATCAATGTTAAACTTCGATGAAGAATTTTCTTGTGTAATTCCGCTATCACATATTTTCGGGTTCTGCAGACATATTATAAAAATTATTTAACGTGCTAAATACACCGTGGTTCTTGTCAGAAAAGCCACCGACAATGACGCAATCTGGCGACCCAATGCAGTTGATGCTGTAAAGTGAGACTTACAAAACTTCCGTTGTGGATGCCAACTATGACACCATCACTCGTTAAAGAACAACGGCTGATGTCTTTCGTGGATGGCGGCGGTAAGTCAACGCTGTCGTGGTTGACGATGACCACAGACAGCGTCCAGAGTACCGTTGCTGGGTTACTCACATGGCAGATAGCATCTCAGCAAGGAGTGTCAGCGCCACGACACATATTTATAGCGTTTCAGGAAACCGCCAGAGTAGATTCACAGCAGCGAAACCCAGTGGTGTTTGATACCATCGGGGTTAGTGATGTTTCTCTAAGAATAAATGGACATCAAGAACCAACCGAAGAAGTGTTATTGAATTTTGAAAACAATCAATGTTGCACGTGCGTACCATCGGTTGAAGTCATTCATGGGGCGTGATCAGAATGTTGATTCTTGTTTGCAGATATCTCAGCGTGATTTTTCAACGCTGTACCGGATCTATTATTTTTCGCTGAAACACCTAGATTTGTTTAGACAATGTGTCGACGATATACACTTCCGAGATAACGCTCATCAACGCGGTATGCACAATAACGTCTGGATCGGCAACGTGGTCACAACAAAACAACTCCATCAAACATAACACTCAGGTCACGGGGGTGTACAGGCTCTCCGTGTTTAGCGCCGCTAAATTTGAAATATATACGACATATCTACGGCGTCATTCCACCGATAGATTTTCCGGAACCGTCTCAGTTGTGTTAAATCAGAATACCGAGGAAACATTCATAAATGGATCCACAAGACAAAAAATTAACCGCAACGACATATTGGTTGTGTCTGGAATTCGTCGTGAAAACACATCAATTGGCAGCTTAGTATATACCATAATGAATCACACACAATCATTCTGTATAATCAAGCATGTGCGTGGAAGGCATCGCTGGAAGAAATCATGGACGAGCACACGATAAAACAAAAAATTATCGTAAACGAATCATCGTCATCAACAATATTGTGCTTCCTTGCTGGTAGCTGGAGCAACGACGTTAATCGGCACATTATCAGCGACGCACGTGATACCGCCTGTGGTTGGCATCGGTGTCACTGTTGTTGTCGGTGTTGCTGGTATACTCAATAAATATCCACATGTACCAGTAAAAAATTACACGAGCACACAGAAATAACGTACGCTGCGACATATGCGTGCATAAATATATCATCGATACTATCAGCCGGGTTAAACGATGGTGCAATATCAGTGAGTTTGATGCGATTGGGGATATTTATTATCGGTATCACAAGAACGCAAACACACCAGCACCAACGCTGCCAGCGCCATATTTAGAATCTGCCGTATAGATAATAATGACCGCAGAAATAACCACACGACTATAACAGATCATCGCTAACACAACGCCGCCGACGAGGACAATGATATCAGCAACATCAACAGAGCCAGAATTCGATATTGGTTTTCCAACTCCTATAAGAGCTCCTAATGGTCGGACACTTGAAATCGCACTGGCACAATTACGGCTTTATTATAGTTGGCCAAATATCAGAGAAATCATTTGGTGGATTAGACGCTAATAATTCGCTGGTATTCTCGCATAAAACCTCAACTGATGCAACTGATAGGCAAGCCCCAATCTGAGAAGTTGTTTGTTTTCCAGCAGGATCAAATCAAATACAACAAATCAATGATGAATTTCAGCGTAAAATTAAATCAATAACAGGAAAAGAATCAATGATCGCTATCACACGAGCCACCGTTGAGTGCCGCCATAGAAATATTAGCGCGGGATTCTGCGGCATCCAATTACGCCGTTCACATATATAAGTCGTCAGTCACAACCGTGCTGGGATGGCCGTTGGTAGCGCCGATTTGTACTGACCACCACAACCAACGCGATCTGATTATTCTATTTTTTTCATAAAAATAGTAACAGAGAGTATTATTACCTATACATTAAGTTGTTAAACGACAAAGAGTATAAAACAGATGCTTCTCAAATAGAAGAAATCGCCAGAATTTTTATAATAGAACACGAAAAATTACAGCGTAATCTACAGGTGTTATTTGAGAAGTATATTAGTGAATATCCGAATAATGATCTTTAAAAAAATCTTTAATCAGTAATGCATTATAGCACTATAAGGTCCGATGCTCGCGGTTTAACACAAAGAATTATAGACGATACCAGCAAAGATTCCGGTTATAAAAAGTTATTTCTTGATTATTTTAAGATCACCGAAGACCAACTGCATACATTCAAAATACCCGAGTTGGATATCGATAAAATGAGACGTGATTACAATAAACATAATTGACGAAGAGTTTTTAAAGATCTATGCCGCATGGGAGAAGTTACAACCCCCTCCAAGTATTCTCCGAAGTCATAATGATCCAACAGGTGGTGGTCGTCATGTATCGCCAGGCATTGTTAATATCACATCGACGATTTCTGTAAATCTAGTCTGTGACGTAGTCGACGGTAGCTATACCTCGTCTGGACAAGCATTAGGGCAGGCCCAGCATATCGTTCTTTACAGCTTTTCTCCGGATGTCCCACCGGGTCATTTGATTTTGTCGGTGCCAACAAATCCTGTTTATTTACGATATCATAATCCATCGCTGTCACGAATATGTTTTCGTTAACCGACCAAGACGGTAATTTATTGGACACACGCGGTGCAGAATTGACTGTTAGTTTGTGTGTGCTTGACAGACTGTGAAACAACCCACAATGAACGGCCTCTCTTGGCCAGTGACACAAAAAAAAGAACAAAAAATAACAATAACAGTAATAATTTTTTGTCGTTGTTTTGTTGTTGTTTGGGATATTCCTCCTTGGGAATACTTTGCTTTCTGCTGCGGGAATCTTAATAGACTCCAACACAAGTCGCTCTAGCTGTCTCGCACGTGCACTTACAGCCGCTCGAGTTTCATATTGTCGAGACAAATCTGATCGTATTTTCTCAATGGCGCTTGCCAATGGAACAAATTCAGCTATATCATCTTGTTCTTGTTAATCCGCCAAAGACAATTCTATTTCGCGTTGGAGTAATTTGATAAATCTGTACTCAACCGCGAGTGTATACCTGCCCTCATCACGTGGCTGCTGTATCGTCTCAAAATCATCGCTGATTTTTCAACATCAAGTTGAATGGCGAGACCATCTTGTTGCAATTGTTCGATCGTAATCTCGTTAATGTTTTCCTGGTTCATTATACAACAAATGTATTTCTTAATAAAAGATTTTATCGAGACCAATTTGATAACATGTTGCTGGATCGTATAAACTTATCGTGATGAATCCATACGGGGTTTTCTGAGCATGTGCTAAGAAATCTTTAAACATACCTATGTCCATGTCGCCGGGACACCATGTCGCATGAATATTTCGCAGCGTATGTGTGTCAACACCGTTAAACATAAGCAAAAAATTACAGTTATCTCTAATTACCTTGGGAATCTGAGTATAACCCTGGGTGAAAATATTCTGGCTGGATTTACTTGTTTTTCAAGCATGACATCATTGTAAACGGCGGTGACAGTCCATGATCGCCACACATGATAACTGTAATAGATTTTGTTGATAACCAATCAAGAAACATTTTTAAAACATCATCCCAGATAATTATTCTCGGGATATATTTCTCACCCATTCGTTCGGGGGGGGGGGGCATGCATCACCTCGTTCTCTAAAGAAACTATGATACGTGCAAGCGCGAACACCACGTTGTCTCATCTCTCTGGTGTCAACACAATCATGTCGGAGTATTTAAATAATTCTATCGCACGTGTTGTTTTACCAGAACCAGCTGGACCATTAAGATAGACTGTGCTATTTCTCATTATTGGATCGTTTACTTACTGTGATAATAAATATCTGGTGTTTTAACGTCAGCGGATTCCGAATATTTACGTATTTGTTCGTGTTTTATTTTCCATGAACCCCTGTTGGCGACGCAGCCGCTAGTCTCTCCGAGACCGACACAGTTGGTGTCTTCTTCGATAAATGGTTTTACAATGTCCATGCTACAACAACTAATATAAAAAAGAATCGGTGGCGACTCTAACAGCGTCATTGAGAAATATGTTGTTCATTGACAAAAGGTTTATTGATGAGTAGGCGAGCATTGATGATCTCAAATGAGTAAATTGAGGAGAATTGCTCTCATAGTAGGTAACTATAGTAACCACGTTTTCTCCATCTTGCATGATTGCGTTTATCCGTGACACCAATACACCTTGCGCACCTGTGTCATTGACAACAAAATCTAATTCGGCGGGATCCATAATTAATCTTGTACAACGACGAGCATTATCAGATGATGAACCCTGAGTGAACTTACCGATAATTTTTCTTCAGATATCTCTGTCGTCTTGTGGTAACCAAACTGGTTTTTGTTGTTTGTACGAAATTATCGCAGAGGTTACAATCAACGATGTGAGGATCTTAGCATCGAGCACGTATCGTAATAACACTATTGAAGCCCAACCTCCCCGACTTTTTGCGCAACAGTCGTTGAGATTGACACTGGTATCAGGTTTATTAAAGTGTCTACCAAATCAAATTGGTATCACTGAATGAATGCTCGCTGAAAACTCAAATGATTCAATCTCGGCAAATCCAGTAAGATCGATATTTGGTAGTGGTCCGTTTATTGCAACTCGTGTCATTTCGTGTGTTGGGTGCTCGAATAGTTCAAAATAACGATGACACTCGCCAAGCCCAAGAAAAGTTGCCGGATAAGCAGCGATATTGTCAACAGAAATCATGTCAGAGGAATTATATTTTGTGTTCCAAAGATAACCATATCCAAACTCAACGCAAGATTATGATACATCATCGAGAAATTCTTTTGGAGGTGGACGCCATTTTTATTTTTATTTTTATTTTTGTTGGGCCATATGAGCCACAACGGACGACGCTGTAAAACAGTTAACGAGTAAATCATCGTTGTCTATGTAATATTTTACCAAAATTTGTTTTCTATTTTGTTGGTGTGATTCCGTCTGATAAAGAACCCCAGACGGCAAAAGAAACTGATCAAATGTTGATTAATCCGACTCAGTGTTATCTTCGTGAAATAACCAGACCGATACAGGATCACGCTTACTTATGCTGTAGATTTCCTCGTAGATATCGCCGTCATAAAATCGTATTATTCTCTCCTTTGGTCACAGAGTCGGTTCATCCATGTGAATTATGATCATATAAAATTATTGGAGCACGCTTACTACAGTATTTACCAGAATTATACAAAATCTCATTGGTTACTGTTTTCACAATTAATGGAGTCTGCAGTGTTTTTTCTAAAATAACCACATCATATATCTTAGCTCAGATCGACTACATCATGGTAAAGAGGCGCATACAGTCAAGTGTAAACATTGCCAAGACTCGAAGCTTTCCCGGAGCGGACATTGGAAGTGACCATGATCTGGTGATGATGACCTTCAGACTACATCTAAAGAAGGTCAAGAAAGATAACCAAACAAGAATAAAGTTCGATCTCGAGAAACTGAAGGATCCAGAAGTAGCAGAAGCCTTTCAAGCAAAGATTGGTGGGAAATTTGCACCGCTCACCATCCTCGACGCTGACGATACAGACATGGACACGTTGATCACCACATTTAATACAGCAACGACCGAAACAGCCAGCGAGATCCTTGGTAGATATCGCCCAGTCAAGAAGCCCTGGGTCACAGCTGAGGTCCTGAACCTGTGTGACAAGAGGAGGGAGCTGAAGAAGAAGAAGAATGATACAGAAGGGGCAGAGCAGTATAAGGCAGTCAACCGGGAAGTCAAGAAAAGCATGAAAAAAGCAAAAGGGAACTGGATAGAAGAACAGTCCAAAGACATTGAGGGAAACTTGAAAAGGAACAACAGCAAGAAAGCGTACCAGCTGGTCAAAGATCTAACAAGCACAAAACAACGGCTAGTTACCTCCTTATAAGACAAACCCGGAAACTGCCACACAGAAGAAAAAGACCTTCTGAAAAGATGGACAGAGTACTGCGCAGAACTATACAACCACCAACCCATAATAGATCCAGAGGTACTGAACGTCCCTCCAGCAAATAACAACGACAACCACCCTATCCTACGGGATGAAGTAGAAGCAGCAGTGAGATCGTTGAAAAAGAGGAAGTCGGCAGGAGAGGACAACATCCCAGCAGAACTGGCCCAAGCAGGGGGAGAAGCAATGATTAACGCCCTCACAAACACATGCAACAAGATCTGGCTAACAGGAGAATGGCCATCGCCGTGGACACAATCACTGATCATCACCCTCCCCAAAGAAAGGCAATTTACAACAGTGTCAAAACCACCGTACAGTCAGTCTTATAAGCCATCCAAGCAAAGTCATGTTGAGGATACTGCTAAACAGACTAAAGCCACAGGCTGAAAAGATCATTGCCGAGGAGCAGAAAGGTTTCAGAGCAGGGCACAGCACAACAGAGCAGATCTTTAACCTCAGGATATTGTGTGAGAAGTACCTCCAACACCAGCAAGATCTGTACCACGTCTTCGTGGATTTCAAGAAGGCATTTGACAGGGTATGGCATGCAGCCTTGTGGGCGACCATGAGACTGTACAACATCAATGCCAACCTCATCACAGTAATAGAGCACCTCTATGACAACGCCACCAGTGCAGTATACTTCAACGGCTGCATAGGGGACTGGTTCAGAACGACAGTCGGAGTCAGACAAGGCTGTCTGCTCTCTCCCACACTATTCAGCATCTTTCTGGAGAGAATCATGGCTGACGCGCTTGAAAAGCATGAAGGGACAGTCAGCATCGGAGGCAGAACAGTCACCAACTTACGTTTTGCCGACGACATTGATGGACTAGCAGGAAATGAACAAGAAATAGCTAGCTTAGTAGAGAGCCTCGACAAAACCTCCGCAGTCTACGGCATGGAAATCAGTGCAGAGAAGACCAAACCGATGACCAACAACTCCAAGGGCATCAGTACTGACATCAGGGTTCAAGGTACGAGGCTAGAAACAGTCCACAGCTTCAAGTATTTGGGGTGAATTGTAACAGATGAAGGATCAAAGCCTGAAATACTCTCCAGGATTGCACAGACAACAGCAGCACTGACAAAACTGAACCCCTTCTGGAACGACAAGAACATCGCACTCAGTTCAAATGTCAAACTGATGCACTCACTGGTCATCTCCATATTTCTCTACACCTGTGAATCGTGGACCATAACAGCTGACTTAGAGAAAAGGATACAAGCCACAGAGATGAGATGCTTCCGAAAGATCTTCGGTGTCTCAGACAAAGATCGTGTCACCAATGAAGAAATACGGCAAAGGATCAGTCAAGCCATTGGGTCTTACGAAGACCTCCTGAGCACAGTGAAAAAACATAAACTGCAGTGGTATGGGTATGCCTCACGATCATCAGGACTTGCCAAGACAATCCTGCAAGGCACTGTACAAGGAAGAAGAAAGAAAGGCAGGCAGAGAAAGAGGTGGGAAGACAACATTCGAGAGTGGACAGGCTTGACATTGAGCGACTCATTGAGAAAGACTGAAAATCGAGAGGAATGGAGGAAGCTGATTGTTCGGTCTTGTGTGGTGCCCCAACGGTCTACCAGACTACGGGACTGATGATGATGATGATGATGATGATGATGATGATGATGATGATGATGATGATGATATCTTAGCTCCGTTGATAAGAGAGTTTTCCCAATTAGTTAATTTTTTAATCTTGATTATGTAAGTCCACGCAATTTAGCAAGCCTGTTCTCATCGAAGCAAGAGCAGCTATGTCTGGTTCAATCTAACAATAAAGATCATAAAGAACTGCGGTAATTGGATAGGCGTTATTGTAGTATGGGTTTGTCAATTCCGGTGAATATACCTGCTTTAGAATTTTTATCCAATATGACGACATTATGTCGCCGTGATTCCTTAACAGGGTCGAGTTTATCACGAATAATCCAAGTCGGACCATCTTCACTAACATGTTCAGCAATAAATTTTATTCTGAATATATACTTGCTGTCATCAACAAGATTATGAACGATAGCAGATGCTCATTTGTCATCCATTGTGGAATCAATAAATATTCCATGGCCATAAATGTTAAATGTTGAAAAAACATGGGATGCACCATCGTCGATAAATTCGTCATTGTTTGTTTGATAACATCATACAATTGTAGCTCAAATGGTATTTGTTTTCAGTCACCCGGTAATCTGTCAAAATCTGATTTGGTGATGTGCTCTGGCTCAATCGCAGATAACCTTGTAAACTCATCTTGTGTTGCTTCAAGTGATCTGGTAAAATTTGTGATGAGATTTAAATCTGTTTTTTTATTTTGGTAATATGATTTTGTTCCCGGTGAGATATTGATATTTTTGTTGCAGTAATCTAGCTTCGTCCGATCGTCCCATGCTGTATGATTACTTTTCTTTAATATACATAATAGTATTTCTCTAATTAGGTTTTCATCTAATTAGACGTTTACTAATAGTATAATGATCAACCAAACACATAACAATTGCAAGTGGCTGATGGTGGGGTCATATACCTCTTGTGGAAAAAAATGTCGCATTGATTATTGTGCACTTCATATACAGAGTGTTCGACGTGGAAGTACCGGCCCAAAACCTTATCTGGTTTGTGGAGTTGGCGTTAAAGGAAAAACACAACTGTGTGTAGCTTGTGGTGGGAGAAAATATAGTGCGTTGAAAAGATACTTCGAGATAACAAATACTTCAGATGATGTAAAAATTAAAAATCAGCAAGATTACATCGACCGTTATATTAAAAACAATAAAATTGATCGAATTAGTGAAAAATCTGTTGAACAAGTTAGTGAAGACTCGTCCGGCACCCCTTAGGTCGATTAACTCCCTCATGTTGCTCATATCAAATAGAAAGTATTCCCAGTTTATAACACATAAGAAAAACATCACGATGTGTCACATATAGTTTGTTACTGTTCGTTTCATGTATTTTTTGCGTCATTTCACCCATGTCTGGCCGCCATTTGGTCGGTTGACCCCCTCCTGCTGCTCACGGTGTTATTATTATTTACAAGCATACCGCGACACACCGCGATACCTTCCATTCTATACCGCACTGATATTAGAGACCATCAATTTAATATTATGTGACTATGGCCTGACACGTTTTTTGCATTTCCGTGAGTCAGTAGCCTCTGATTTCTAGCAAAATAATATCATACAATATCCATTTTATTATCTAAAGAATAAAACAACTTAATTATCTTGAGATAAAAGAACATAAGATGTCTCACCTAAAAAGAAAATCACCACTACCCATCCCAGAAAGTCAAATGGTCAGTATCTTATGGTACATGAATTTGCTATATGTGTATTAATTGTTGGACATGTAATCTGAAACTTTAACTAAGTGGGATAATTAAGCTTGCACTATAGCTGACACTGTGAAAGACATTGTGTTGACATTCGTGACCTTCTTGGTAAAAATAGCAATTACTGACACTGAAGCCTACAATTTACTACCTACACTATTGATGTAATAGGGAGGGAAGCTGTGAATGGGGTGTCAACACTTAGTGAACAGATGAGCAGTAAAACATAAAACAAATTTACTCAAAATACGAGAAAATTTTAGTGGAATTGAGAAATTATGGAAACTTCGAACAGAAAACAAACCGCTCTCCTGAAAATCCTAGGATGACGTGCATTCTTACAAAAGAATACAAGATGACACATTAACATACGTTAGTAAATATCTTTAAAAAAAGATTGTTATAATCCCACCTTTTCTCAAAAGTTATGTGTAATATTCAAAATTAATTTGCGACAAATACAAGTTTGTTTTTTTAAATCATGATAAGTTTTTAAATTATTCCATCATGAATGATGAAAATATCCTGTTAATATCATTAAATTTTTAACGATATTACTCCGAATTTCCGTAGATTGCTTACTCACGGAAACTACCTAAGTACCGGTACATTAATAAAGTGCCGTACAACGTACCACTAGGAAAAACATAACATGGTAAACCGGTATTCTACACTCAGCTATTGTAGGAATTACAACGTATCAGTAAGTACCAGTTATTTCTGTCTGTAGTATTTATCAGAGAAAAATAATCCAAATGAAAACAATTTTATTCCGACCTTTATATAATTTACTTAACAGCTTTGTTGACACTCGGATACAGAACAGATACACCTGCACAAAGAAACTGTCTTCTAAGTCTCCTTATTATCTAGAAAAAGACAACATTTATTCTGTCAAAGAAAGAAACATCCATGCCTAAATCAGTTCAAGCAATATCAAATGAACTAACAGCAGCCCGAAGTCGTTGTGGTCAACATTAGTAACAAAGTAGTAAATTCCTACAACAACAGAGCAGTCTATGGTAATAAGGCATCCAATATAGAGATGCAAGTTGCTGTAAACCAGTCAGCTTTATGTTATATATCCTTTCCCAACGTTCAGCTAATTTTCAAGTTTTCATGAATATTTCTTTTATAGTTCATGGTGAAGATGTTAAAAGTAGCAAACTGGACCTATGTAACAGCAGTTTACACAGATGATGCCTACGGAACCTTTGGTCTGGGTAACCTGACTGAATTGGCTGCGAAGGAGGGAATCTGTATCCACACAAATGGATCTCTGTCCTACACTGAGACACCTTCTTCTTATGTCAACGGCCTGATCAATAAATTGATCACATCGAAGCGAGATGCCAATATCAGCGTCATTGGAATCATCTTCTTTGGTCGTGGACCATCTGGAAAGACCTTTCTCAGGGCATTGGAGGATAGCAGGGATGTTCAACCAGTCGAGTTGATTGTTTCAGAAGGTATGGAAGAATATCGAAATATGTTCGCGTTTGAGATCAAGCATCCAAAAGGAGGAATCCTGATGCATCATGTTTCCAAATACCTGCCCAGTTTTGATCAATACTATAATGATAAAATACAGTCCTTCAACATTACTCCCATCGATCCTGTAGATTCAATGTTTATTCAGTTCAAAACGGAAACGGGACGCTTGCCGGCACAAGTTGACAATAACACGAGAAATGCTAATGTCTTCTCCGTTATGGATGCCGTCTATACTCTGGCGAATGTATACAGCAAAGCGTACTCTGATAGATGTGGCACGATGTCGGGAATATGCAAACAGTTAGAGGAGATCACCTAACAGCAGAAAGCTGACTATGTTAGCAGTGTCAATGGACGGTACAGAGATATAAATGCTCTTAACTTGCCACATGAGCTACAACAAGCCAGTCTGTCTGTGGGAAACAACACAGAGCTGGAAGCCTTTGCATACATTCCTACTGGTGTACGTATTAGAATTTGATGAGGAAAATTATATAATCAGGTGGGGTTTTTTAAATATGGTCAGTTATGGCACGAGTAAGAAAGCTCTTTCGGTAAAGTATTTTTCCTGTTCCGGCTCCTTTGATGCTTCCTAATTCTATTTTTATTAACCTCACCATAAATGTTATCTGCATAACAAATTTACTTTTTAATACATGTAAACATTGTACAACTTTACCTAGATTTTTTCTCCATATTTAAACTGTTGTTATAAGTTTATCTAAACTACATCTCCCTCTTATTCTTGTACTCGAGTTATGTTTTCCTTGCACAGATTTGTTGTTTTCCATTTCACCTAGAGCAGGGACTCAGTAATGTACGTTGGTTGTTTTGAATATTAAAGGTAGAATGATATTTTTGGTGATACAGACAATTCTCCTTTGACAGGTTGGAATGGTGATGTCTGACTCACATTTCTCCGAATACATGTCGTCATGGACGCCATCGGTTTACAAGGGAACGTGTTCCCAGTGCTTGACGACGTCGGATCCGTATCCATATGTCTACCTGGACGGTGACCAACTTCTGTTAGGAATCTTTTCGACTCACGAATCTTCCACAACGGATCCCTTTGGCTGTGGGAGTTTTAAAGACTTCTCTATCCAAGGCATACTTCCCGAAGTCTTTCTGTATGCCCTTCAAGTTGCACGTCATCAAACAGGGGTTAATTTTGGAGCTGTGATATTTAATGTTTGTGAGAGTGCATCCCGAGCTACGCTTATTATTTCTCAGTTCATGGCTGGAGAAATAAAAGTGCGAAAACCGGGTACGGTTGATGTTTTATATCCTACAAAAATTAGATTGGTAATAGGGGCTCATTTCAGTGGAACCACTGTTCCAATGACAATGTTTTTCACAGGAATTTCACTTCCAGTCGTGTCGTACACCGCATCCAGCCCTGATCTGGATGACCACATCGATTTCCCGTACTTCTTGCGAACAGTGCCAAGCGATGTAGATCAAGCTAAAGCCATGGTACAGATTATTAAGACCATGGGGTGGGAGTACGTAAGCGTTATGTACGTGGACAATAACTACGGCCGAAAAGGTCAGAAAGCATTCCTAGACTTTGCTAAAACTGAAGGCATCTGCGTCATGGAACCAATTATCGCGTTGTCTCAAACTGGTGATTCTAAAGAAGATTACAATATTCTGACCATTCTCAGAGATCAGAGTCCAGAAGTTGTGATTTTAATCGCAGTTGAAGCCAGAATTGCTACATTGGTATCCCTCATGAATGACCAAAAGAAACTTGGGATTCAAAACCGATTCATTTTTCTCGCCAGCGAAGACTGGGGAAAGAGCATGCATATTCTAGAACAAGGTGGAGAGACCTGCCTCGGTTCGATAACAATGGCCCTTGAATCAAGCAAATCTGCAGACAACGGTTTCCATAGCTACATAACACAATGAACGCCAGGAACAATAAAGAACCCCTGGTTTGACCTCCTCTGGATACAGCAGTTTCAGTGCTTCTTGAACAACAGTTTTGACAATAAATATCATACTCCTTGTTCCATGAGCGATAGAAATCCCAACAACAAAGCCAGAGCTTGGGCAGATAATCAGCGGACCTTCCATTAGCTAAATGCCGTTCTGGCGATCGCACACGGCCTGAAACAAGCCAACGATAAACTCTGTGTCAGCAAAGGTTTTGCTTGTCCAGAGTACTTAAAGAACATAACAGAAGTTGTTAGAAACATCAGGAATATTGAGCTTTGTCTTGGAGGAGTAAAGTTTCGAGTTTTTGACGATAATGGAAATGGAAACGTAGGCTTTGAAATTCTCAATATCAAACCATCTGGAACTGGCCTGCCCATTTACCAACCAGTAAGTAACATAGTTCTACATATCATGCATCTCAGCTCAACGGTTGTTCATCTGGATTTTTTAAGCCACCACTTATTTGTAATTTCCTTGCACAATGAACATTTAAATGGTTCAAGTAGGAAGGGAACAGGGTTTTGTTCAGAAATTTGTTTGCCTTTGCAAATGTAAATAATTCAAACGAACGCAAGAACTCGCCGAACAGAATCGGTTGCTGTATTCGTACATATATCCTTACAAATAGCAATGAATTTAGTTTATCCAGGGAACATTTAAGTGGCATTGACAACTTGCGTACTATGGACTGCAGTGAAAATGCGAAATGCTGTTGATAAGAACGAGTGCACAAATAGAAACAGAACAATATTTACTCTATATTAAAAAACAGTTGACTCTTCCTGTCCTTCGCAAAAAAGTCCGTAAAATCCTTTCAGCGTGTCTTCCTCATTCTGTAAAATAATATCTCTTCCAATTATTATAAGACTAACGTAGCGCAAGCTAGTGCCACATTGACGTAGATAGCAGCGTTATTCATCTGAATGTAATATTATCCATTAAAATGAAATACGTCTGTCACGTTTGCCAAGCCCAGCGGGGGCGGGGTCGTGTATAAACTATGGTATTACTGCGACCATGTGTTTGATGTCTAAAGATTGCCGCAGGCTTGTGTTAATCCCTTACGCAAGGTTACCGTGACCCGCCAGCAATTGGAGTTGGCGTAGGCGACCGCTCGTGTCATTTGACAAAGGCTTGTAGTATTCACACCTAGGTGTTAAATATTAGTTCAGTGATCAAAGGAAGCCCGCGGGGGAAAGGGGCGTGTTCTCATCAGTCCCCGCGTGGACAGACAACGAAAGGACATTGTCCGCTAAGTTTGATTGGATCAGTTCACATTGACATCCAATCGGAATTGAGATAGATGGTGTGATCACAATTCAGATCCGAATTATAACTTCGTAACTCGCAAGCAGAAAGTTAGTTTCTCCTGGGAAGATTTCAAAGCAAATAGGGTTGCTCCGAGAAGCCACTCGTAATTTGGCGGTAAAACTTAGAAGCAGATTCTAAGCAAAGACAAAGCTTCGAAAAGATCAGTAAGTTATTTGCTCGATTTTTGCAAAATATTATGGCATCATAATTGTAATTATTTGTCGTATGTATACTTAATTACTGGGATCGTTTAGAATGTAGAATTACCTTTGTAGTTTCAATTACATGTGTATTTGAGAAATGGGCTTGAGTATTATGTACAAAATTATGTAGATTGTTAGCTTGTGGTCAGAATTAATTTTGTAATTCACTGTTAGGTTACTTCGTAGTAAACCAGTACATTTATTAATGCGTTATGTTAGAATTAACACATGCTTGAATTGTAAGTTTGGGAAATGGTTGAAGTGTGTAAGATTAGTTACTATGGACGTATGAATATATCAGAGCATGGATATTTGAATATTTGTGTACTTTGTATGAGTTGTAAGGTAAAAAAAAAAAAAAAATGCATCTGATTATTATGATAATGTTTAGTATAACGGGATTAGGAGTATGTACTGATGTGACGCAATTTATAGATATAAGTATGAGAAGTAATTGGTACCGTGCTTTTATTATGACGTTGTTTTACCATACAAGAATGTATGAGTATTTCGATGTGAATGAATGCGTGCCCGAAGAAATTTAATACCCGTTATCTGATGATAGGCTGTGTGTAGTGTGAGATGAGAGGGCTAAGGAAAAATATTATACCGTCCTTGTGTTTTCACAGGAAGCTTTTTAGGGGACAGAACTTCCGGTTCAGTTGAGTCCCGAGTCTTCAAGAGGTGGAGACGGAAGTAAGACTAGCAGAGCAGTCGGAGTAGAAAAGTATTCTGGAGGAGAAAGTGGAGGAGGAGGAGTATAGAGAAGTGGAGGAGGAGGAGGAGTATAGAGAAGTGGAGGAGGAGAGGAGTATAGAGAAGTGGAGGAGGAGGAGGAGGAGAAGGAATTTGGAGGAAGTCGGGGAGGAAGAGGAGAAGGAATTCGGAGGAATAGGGGAGAAGAATACACAGATGAGTGGAATACAAGGAAATCTATCTCACTACTAATCAAGTGATGCAATAGGATATTAAAGGGTCGAGCGGAAGGAGTGTACTTGGGAAATTTGAATCATTTGACTGTTGAATTTTTATTAAATTATTATTCATTGAATTTCATCCTTTTTTGTATGTTTAATCATTTAACCGTCGGCATTGCTGACTGGGGGCTCGGAGCTGTACATCTATCTTTCACTAATTTAACTTCCAACCAAAATCGAGCCTGGGTAGGACTTCTATAATAGTTAAATAAAATATTGGGAGCACCTCACCCCAACCAATCATAACACCCCACCAACTAAACCCTTCACAACGTCACGTCCGAGAACCGATTCAATGGATTCAATTATAAATTCATGGTGTAATCGACAATACATTCTTTGATTTTTCTTGTTTGGCCAAAATTTCACTGCTTTTATTCTACGGCCATGTGGTATATTAGCGTATACGTGTATTATATCCAAAGGAACAAGTGTTGATCCATACTTCCCTATTATGGTAATTCAATAAGAAAACCGTTGTTATATGTCATGAAGCTAGAGAAATCTTTCCGCTGTCTTTAATACAACATCAAGCAATTGCATCTGTGTATTCTTGGGAAGAGCACTTAGCTCTCATTTATTCGGAATGACTGGGAGAATACCGTACTAAAAAGTGCCATTAAAACCAACAAAAACAAAACAAAACTTTGTGTTATGTTGTTAGATCCTCCCATAACAGGTCTTAATTTTCAGTCTTCATGTCTGTTTATTGTTGTATGTTCCAATCCTTACTGCTGAATTGTTTTTGTGGAGGTATTACTTTAATAAATGTTCGAGAGACCGTAAAAGCATCAGGTAGAAAATAGTCCAATAATCCCAATTTCCGAGATTTTCAGTTATTTGGTTTATTACTCCTCGCGTGTCAGTACCGGCTTGTACACTTATCTCCTGAGTTCTTCTTAATTAAGAATTTCACAAATTTTATTTCTGTAAATATCTCGGTCACTCTTTCTTCTGCTTCTTTGATAGTAATTAGTGCGTCGTCTAGTGAAGATTTCAGTGCTTGTCTGTCAAATTAAGATTTTTTAAAAATAATTATTTTTATGATTAGCTTCTACTGGATATGGGTTTTTTTAAAAGATTTGGATAACATCTAACATTTGGCCAGTGGAGTATCAGATAATAAATCTACATGTATGTGTGTACTGTAGTTTGAACTATTAATTGTATATGCAGACTGTACTAAACAATATATATACTGGTTGAAATAAACTGGTTGAAACATAATAAATTTAAAGGTTTAATTCCTGTAGAAAAACCATGTAAAGTTTTGCAAACGCAACGGTTTTTGTGTTTTATTTGTTTGTTTTGTCTATGTTTTGTATATGCCTTTGAAAAAGACTCATTAAGAGTCGAAAGCGCTCAGGCTAGTTAGTTACTAGTTTTGCACTGTTCGTTGTCAGTTTATTGCATTTATCTTAATCAATCCCTGACCAACGTGATCCCTTGCTGGATCCATGGCATTTCAAAGGACTGTTATTCGCCATATGATTTGTATTCTTTAGATTATCAACCTCGTTTGGCACGACCTACCTTTGGTGTGGTCTAACACCCTTTCAGTTCTCTACTTTATGTCGTGTTAGTGTATACGTTCCAATGTTTTCCTTCTTGTACAGCCATGCACAAATGAAATTATTTATTTTTTGCAGCCGACACATCTTCTTTTAAATAATTCTCTAGATTTGCTTAATAGCCTATAATTACTACTATGACAATGAAATATCCGTAATATAAATTGCGCCTACTTAAAATGAACATAAAACAATAGATGTCGTTATCGCTCGTCGATTTCTAGGTCAATAAAAATATTTTCAAGCATCCGCAACAAGTTGAAATAAACTGGTTGAAACATAATAATGAGTCTTTTTCAAAGGCAAATACAAAACATAGACGAGACAAACAAATAAAACACAAAAACCGTGGCGTTTGCAAAACTTTACATGGCTGTTTCTACAGGAATTAAACCTTTAAATTTAAGAGTCGAAAGCGCTCAGGCTAGTTAGATACTAGTTTTGCACTGTTCGTTGTCAGTTTATTGCATATATATATATATATATATATATATATATATATATATATATATATATATACTGTACTATTAATACGTGTTCAATCATATACATGCATACATACATACATACATACATACATACATACATACATACATACATACATACATACATACTTTGAACTACAAAATTTCTACAGAAAGTATGAGAGATTTCTATTTTTTAAAACAGATATTGTTATACCGTCATTACCATACTGCGAACATTGAATAAAAGAAAAGCCTTTTTTAGCTCAATTTTTCCGTAAGAGGATAATGAGATAATTGAATTGGTTTTCTTATCCTTGTGCAGGCTGGGACATTCACAGGCAACACTTTACAACTAAAGAAAGAAGAACTGCAATTCTATCATGGAAGTATTGATGCAAAATGTGACGCAAAGTTGTGTGCCAACGGCAATCCACAAATGCCCGGATCATCCTCAACTACTCCTTCAAGCTGTACTAACGTAGAGTTTGGCAACAGGGTCATTGATTTTGCCATTATATCCCTGCTGGTCATCATCTGCATATTGTTCATAACGAAGGCTGTCTATGACAGTTACAGAATAAGAGGTACCCATTCAAATCTTTAAGAAACCTACCATTTAATTTGTGGGCGGGGGTGGTAGTTCCATTCGACTTGGATCATTTTTTTTTTTCGTTTAGAGAGTTGCGGTGGCTCAGTGATTAGAATGCCAAACTCACTACTGAAAGAGTCCGGGTTCGAATCCTACCATCGTTCCTGTCTAGGTCAGCTACTCTCTCTCTCTCTCTCTCTCTCTCTCTCTCTCTCTCTCTCTCTCTCTCGCTCTCTCTCTCGTGCATAAATCTTTTCAGGAGCTGATTGATTCACACACACTTTCTTGTAAAGAATTTTCTAACTAGGTAATTAGCATTAATAAGTGCAACTCAACTTCATAAGAAAATGTAATAGATTGAAGAAGGTACTTGACAAAAGGTGACATGCACCTCGTCTGACACGGAATTTATTAATTTTTGGAACATCAATCCATTGCCATGCGGCATATTTAAAAACTTGTAAATTACCGATGTGCTTCAAATCTGTGCTTACAGTATGCACCTTTCGATTATTTTTTATAAACTTAAAATCACAAATAAAATTAGAATCTCTAGAATAATAAAGGTTAAGATCATAGTTCTAGTTTAAAACAGTTAACATATTTCAATTCTGTTAAATTTCCAAAAGGAGATTACAATTATCAATCGAAAAATTCACGATAAATAATTTTAAATTAATTATATATTTCCAAGGTCTTTCAAAACGACCATCTTTTCGTGAGGGTTTTCAAATGCGTGACTTGTCTTCGATGAACAGGCCCGGCTACAGCGCTAGCTCGTCCAAGGGCAATAATTACTGTGATGAATCCGTGAGGGAGGATTATGAGGCCCTGGCAACCTGATATACTCCCTCCCGTCAGCACCATGACTGCGACTTATTTCAAGCAAAACCAAACAACCATCCTAAGATGACGCAGCGTGAAAGCCATATTTATGATATGACAAAAGATGCGGAATTTAATGTTGCTTAGTTTATTGGCCTTTGCCGCCGGAAGTTAGATTTTTAATGATTGACTGGCATGGCGTCACAGCCCTACCACGATGGGTGGTAATATGTGGAAACTCTGAAATATGAAGATGAATCTAAGTAAAAATTTCGAAAACTGTGTCAAATGTCAAAAAAATATTAAAACGTCGTTAGGAGATTTAAACGAAGGAGTTCATTGTATTCATTGATTTACTTTCTAGGATTAAACTTTATTATCATCAGAAACAGTAGTAGTATTGTTTGTATTGTTGTTGTCCACTACTTGTCATTGTTATTCTGTCATCCAGATTACTAATGACCAGACTAGTGACAATATTGCAAAGTTCGTTAAAGAGTCAATTACAGCGAGCCTATCCAGTTCGATTTCCAGCAGAGATCGCAGTTCCTATAAACATTATTTCAGTGACCTTTCCTTCTCTTCATCACTTTTATACCTAGAAGTATAAACCATGTTGTTTATATACTAGTCACCGTCGTTTCCACGATTGTATTGTGTTATTTTGTTTTTAAATATTTGTTTTTTTATACGCTTCCATATTGTTATGTTATTGTCAGCATAACTTGTGTTCACCAAAATCAACAGTTATCAAACATAGTGAATTGCTTGCATTTGGAATAAAGAACCCTATCAAAGTTTGGGGTCAAAAAATTAGGCCACTGTGACTGAAAGAAGAAAAATATAGTTTTCACACAACAACATTAGTTCTACATCGCATACCTGGATTAAACTTTGTGGGTGACTTGCACTTGTAAGAATGAAATCTATTGATATTAGGGTCAAAAGGACCAATAAACAGGTCATTGCGATTAAAAAAATAAAAATGCTTTGCGCACCTAAGATTATTTCAACATCGTATGTCTGGATCAAGCTCAGTGGTAGGCTTGGGTAATGAAGAAACCTCTTGATTTATGGGTCAAAATGTCAAAGTTCACCGTTTTTGTTACTGGTAGATATGGTTTCTGCAAAAAATCAGTTCTTGACTAAGTATCGTCACCTAAGTTTGTGGACGACTTACACAAGGGTAAGAAAAAAAGCCCATTCATCTGGGGGTCAACAGGTCAAAGTTCAAGATCAGTGACCGATTTTGATGAACATAATAAATTTTTAGTTCCAGCACGTATCATGACCCAAGCAAGAGAAGGGCTTGCACTTAAGGTATGGAAGAGGCATATCGATTTTGGTGTCAACATTCAAAGGTCATACGTTGTGGCTCAAAAACTAATTATGGGTTTTGCAGAGTAACCTTTATTTTAGAGTTAGTTTCTTGACCAAAATAATAATAATAATAATAATAATAATAATAATAATAATAATAGCAATAATAGCAATAATAATAAAGCTTTCTGCACACTAAATTTAGTTCAGGAGTGCAAACCTTCAACAAAGGTACAGCTAATTCAGACCTATTAGTTAATAATCTCCGATCAAACATGCCTGCATAGAGGACTATTAAACTCGGGCTGGGTGAATATTGTGCCGTTCACGGTACTCTTGTTAACGGCCTGTATGCCATATTTCTCATCCATTTCGATGAGATTGGAACATAAGCTGAGACGAACATTACTGAAGAGTTTGACCACGAGCGAAACATCCACGCATATTTGATCTTGCATTTGATTGGCTGTTCTTGTTACCGTATATTTCTGATTCAGTTTTAATCAAACCTGGAACAAAAGTTTATCTTATCAGTATCTCGAAGAGGTCGAATATGAGCTACATCCTTTCATATTAATGAGGTGGTTTAGAATCTGATTAGCTCCGGTGACGATATTTCTGACCCCTCTAAATCAAACATGGAATAAACCTTTATTTTACTAATATATCGTATGATTTCTAACATAAATGGCATTCATGCGTACAAATAAGGTAATCCTGCATCTGTTTGGCTGACCATGGAGGCCATATTTCTCATTCCAATATGGTCAAACTTTGTAACAGAAGCTTTGCACAATGAATAGCTCGAACAGTTGCAAAAACGAGCAACATTCATGGAACTTATTGTGATCTTGCAGCTGATTCTTTGAGCTTTTTTACCACTCGAAAGACTATAATTCTGATCTAGTTTGGAGCAAATTTAGAATGTGCGCTTAAGATCTCAGACAAAAGGAAACGAGAACCATTCAAGCATATTAAAGCATGGAATAAAAACATGAAAACATTTAAATATCAGTGTTACGTGTATCTATATTTTTGTTGTAAATCTTGGTACATGATTTTATCTAATTTTGATAAATTTTATTCATGGCTGTAAATCGTACAGAATATCTTTTATTAACTTTTGTATACGTGACCTGAGTGTCTTAAGAGCATAGTAGTTACATAGGATCTATAAACAGACGTTTATGTATGTGTTGACAATTATTAATAATAATCTTAATAATAAGACTTAATGGCGTTTATGGCTTAATTGCTCAGCGGCTGATGGGTTTCGACGGTTCTAGAATAATTCCGTGACTTCCCATTGGTCGGGCTAGGTCACACGAATAGGCCAATTCGACGCAAAATTAGTAGTGTATTCTGTCACGTGGGGGCTATTGCGAAATACAGTAGCATTAGACGGTGTATATAATGAGAAAACTGAGCAATTAGATTCATTCCAATATTGGAGTCATTCACATTTCTTGTGTTCCTGTTGTAAGTCTGCAGATGTGTTTATGTTGTACTTAGGTATTAATCGAGAGGGTAAATATTTGTTGGACTGTTCAGTGGAAATAGAAAGTGCTCATTATTTTGACTATAATATTATTCTGGAACTGTTATAAATTATTCGAAGGAATTAAGGACAACGCCATCTTGACAACGTCGCGGTTCTTGGTGGACCAATATGTTTCCGGTTTTGAAATTTATAAGGAACTTTTCATTCATTGAGGACTTTCATAGACCTTTATAAGGATTAGTTTATATTCGCTTCATAATACTGTCGGTTTCTCTCATATTTTTCATTTATAACTTTCATAAATTGTTTGTTAAGTTTTACAAAACTTGTTGATTTTGCTTCTTTTCTATTACTTAGTTTATAACCATAGAATCGTAACAATCAGAAAGCATTATATTAGCCCAGAACTTTTGGTTCACCGCCCTTGCATTCATCTTCCAGGTGGGTGTTAAGTCATGTGAACAATCTCATGTGTACTTGAGCCTCCTGTTAGATAAACTCTACAACTTTTCCAGGACATTTCTCATTATTATCATGAACTTTTACCTTTTAAGTTCATGAAACCATTCCACTCAATTCTAAAATTGTTTCAAGAATTTTCATGACTATATGGGAACTCTAAAATTAAGGTAAATTACGTTTCTATGGAAAAAGGGTATCCACATCTCTAAGGTTAAGTAAAATTAATATCGGTCAGAAAGAATGTGGTAAAAACAACCGAGTCTTTCTGGCTGCATGTACATTTTGATGTCATAATCTCCATGGTGTCAAGCTCACAAGTGATGTGATAAAAAATATATCCACTTGATCTAACAATCAACAAGGGGTAATTTTTTTGCCGCCTAATCTCCATACCGATACCAGCAAATTCTGATATTTAGAAACAGTCTGGGTTGGCTGAGACTTACAATACTTATATCTTCTGCGAACAGTTTAAACTTCTACCATCAGCATGCTATTTTTAAGCATTCTTGAAAGGTCTTATTGTTTCTCACTGTACTTGTATTTGCTTGATAAGGTCTTGCTGACTTGCCGGTCTTGGTATACAGTCACTATAAGCCATTCTCTGATACTGAAAAAAGATTAGCTAGTCTCGGCCTCCCCAGACTTTATCTGCATTGGTCGCTTTTCAGTGAAAGCATGCAGTGGACATGGTGACCCCGAGATTATGTAAATAGATTAATGTTAAGTCGCTACTAAACCGTCACTCTTTACCTTCGTTAGAAGGCGAATTCGCGTTGCACCTTCTTGTCCTTAAGGCAATTTACAAATAAATGCTTTCGATGTTTATTCTATACGGTCTTGTATTATTCTTTCTAATCAAAAGCTAGACAGGAGGACCCAAAAATGTTGTAGCCCGGATACGGCGTTACAATTGGTGGCAGCGAAGTGGGATCATAAAAATCCTGTATTCTAGTGATTAGAAAGAATTTTAATTTGATATTTGTCTTATTTGCTCTAAGTATTTTATCCATATTTTAATGATAAATATTTCACCAAGATGGATGTTTCAGGTGAAGTTGTATTGAACCCAAACTCGCTCCCATCTTCAGATGAGGTAGACGAAGGAAATAGCAATGATTATTCGTTTGTCGACGAAGAAACGAAAGTTTGCCATTGTTAGTGGCTGGTCTCAGTGCAGACGTACTAAATAATGAATTGATGAAAGATGAAATATGTAACAGTGTTATGGAAATACAACAAAAAACTTCTAAAAAATTATGTGAGGTCAAAAATCAGTTAGCTGAGCAGATAAATCAGCTAAGATAAGATTTCGGCCTTCAAATTACAAAATCGGAATCAAAATTGAACGCACAGGGAAGTCATTCTGCAACAACTACACTAGGGCGCTCTTTAGTACAATGTGAAAACGTCAGTATTCCAGTTGATCATGCATCTGGTGTAAATATGAATCAAAATCAAGATTTTCATTATTCACTGTCTGAAAGGCCAAACAAGGCTGATAAACAAAACTTGCAAATGAAACCTCAGCAGTACGATGGAAGCGAGGATTTGGATGAATACCTAGCACATTTTCAGATTTTGGCGGAGATCAATAAATGGGATTATACAGCCATGTCACTTTACCTGGCAAGTAGCCTAAAAGGCAGCGCACGCGCCTTGTTGAACGAACTTAGCGAATTTCAGCGACGTGACTACGACACACTCGTACATGCGTTGAATACCCGGTATGGATCGGTTAATAGGGCAGAAATGTACAGAGCACAACTGCAAACTCGAGTTCGGGGTAAAGACGAATCTCTGCCGGAATTAGCTCAGTCAATAAAAAAGTTGACGCGACAGGCTTACCCATGAGCTAGTTCAGCCATTACCGATATTCTTTCACTCGATCATTTTATCCATGCTAAAGTCGCGTCTGACACAAGACTGAGGTTACGAGAAGCGCGACCGAAAGACATAAACGAAGCTGAAACACTGGCCGTTAGATTAGAGACTCATAGATTAGCGGACCGCCAGCGCGGACGCTCTGTCCGACTTGTGGATAAAAGTAATATATCTGATGCAGGAAGTTTATCTGACACAAAAGGGGAAACGGTGGATGATAGCATCTGCGGCATGCTTCATAAAGAATTTGACTCTTTCAAACAAGAAATGGGAAATTTAGTCAAAGAAATAAGAAATTTGGCAATCCAAATAAACACAACAAGCAGTTTCACAGAAACAACTCGCAGCGCCCAAATCAAAACCGAGGAGATTATCGGGAAAACGGTAATTGGAAATGGCGTAATCAAAACGGCAGACACAATTTACACAAAGAGAATAATGTTCCCGAGGAGAATAACGGCATTAAATCTCAGTGAAACTTTTAAACGTCGAACTCGAGGGCCTGAGGTCGACGGATACTAATGGGCGGCCCAATACTTTGACAATTGGCAATTCATTTGTAAATGAGGAAGGTTTATTTGTGAGCGCAAAAGTGCAAAACGAACCAATAACTTTATTGG
The DNA here is from genome assembly GCA_016617855.1 of Megalonaias nervosa. Taxonomy (NCBI): domain Eukaryota; kingdom Metazoa; phylum Mollusca; class Bivalvia; order Unionida; family Unionidae; genus Megalonaias; species Megalonaias nervosa. The sequence continues at coordinate 4,015 of JAECUM010075111.1, read as the reverse complement.
TGGATACCGGATCGAATGTTACAATTTTACGCAAAGACTTTGTATGCAAGCTTGAAGAAACGTCGCACCCCGACATCTCACCTGTAAATATAAGTCTAGTAACAGCCACCGGTGAAACCTCCCCCTTCTTTGGTGCGGCTACCGTATATATCCATATGGAGGAACATAAATAAATGAAAGCATAAGGTACTGATAGCTGATATTAAATCAGAAGGCATTTTAGGAATTGACTTCTTTACATCCAATCGCTGTGATGTTTAACTGAGTAAACAAATTATCCTAGTAAAGGGTAAAAAAAAATTCCATGCTTTAGATACAGCAAGGATGCTCAGTACACTAGCTACAGGATAGCGGTCACAGAGAAGATTATCGTCCCGCCAGACAGCGAAGTGTTGGTACCGGGGAAACCGACAGGAATCATATCCAACAAAAATGTGGGACTCGTGTCACCAACTTCAAATTTCACAGAGAAATGTGGCCTCCTTGTCGCTAAGGCCCTAGTGAATCCTTCTCGTGGATATGTGCCATTGCGCGTAGTGAATTTGAGCGACAATCCACGTATTATCTATAAAAATACAGTTGCCGCTACATTAGAGTGCATAGAAGATTATATGGTCGAATCACTTGAAGACGTTAATGCCGTTACGGCTAAGGAAGGCAGTAAATCCACGCCCAGAGAACTCCCTGAACATCTGATCAATTTCTATGACGAGAGTAGCAAGAATTTAAATGGCGTGGAGAAGGCTGCATTGAAGTCTTTGCTTACTGAATATCAAAGTATATTTTCCAATTCACCAGATGCTTAATGACATGGGCCGAACAAGTTTAGTAGAACATTCGATTAACACTGGCAATAACCTACCGATACGTCTGCGACCGAGGCGTATACCCTTGGCGAAAGTCAAGAATGCTGAACAAGAGATTCAAAAAATGGCTGAGCAAGGGATCATCGAACCTTCCTCTAGTCCCTGGTCGGACCCGGTCGTACTTGTCAAGAAAAGGACCAGTCCATTCGCTTCTGTGTTGACTACAGGAAGCTAAATGACATTACAATCAAAGATTCGCACCCACTTCCCCGTATCGATGATATGTTGGATGCACTTTCAGGTTCAAAATGGTCTTCTACTCTTGATTTGAAAAGTGGGTATTGGCAGGTTGGTGTGGCAAAAGAAGACCGCCCAAAGACAGCATTTTCCATCCCTGGTGGAAGTTTATGGCAGTTTACTGTCATGGCCTTCGGACTGACCAACGCAACCGCGACTTTAGTCAGATTGATGGAAAAGAGGCCATGTTGGGGTTATAGTGGAAAACATGCCTCGTTTTGAAGGGCAATTAGAGAATCTGCGTCAGGTATTTCAAAGAATTTGCGAAGCAAACTTAAAACTCAGTCCTCAGAAATGCAAACTTTTTCAAAAAGAGGTATCATTCCTTGGACATATAGTGAATGAAAACGGGGACCATACAGATCCCACAAAAATATCGGCAGTGGAAGACTGGCCTATACCCAAAACCCTAAAAGATGTTAGAGCATTTTTGGGTCTCTGTTCCTACTATAGGCGTTTTGTTTCTCATTTTGCCGATATTGCCCGCCCGTTGCACAAACTAACCGAGTCTGGTTAAGCTTTTGACTGGTCAGAAAGTGCACAATCGCATTTGAAACCCTAAAACAATGTTTGACAAGCGCTCTCATCCTTTCTTACTCTAAACAGGAAGGTCTATTTATTCTAGACACTGACGCTAGCAATGAAGGTATGGGTGCTGTTTTGTCACAAGAACAAAATAGCGTCGAAAGCATAGTTAGTTACTTTAGTAAAGCTTTCAGTCGAGCAGAGAGAAGGTATTGTGTAACCAGACGAGAACTACTAGCAATAGTATGTTCCGTGAAACATTTGCATCACTACTTGTATGGACATTTTTTCAAGGTCCGCAGTGACTATAGTGCTCTAAGATGGCTTCTCAGTTTTAAAAATCCTGAAGGGCAAGTAGCCCGATGGATTGAAGTCTTATCTTCGTATGATTTTACCGTTGAACATCGCCCGGGACGTGTTCACAGTAATGCCGATAGTCTTTCTCGAAGACCGTGCTTCGAGAATGGTTGTAATTTCTGTACAAGGGCAGAAGAGAGGTATCTGGATCTGGCAGGTGCCAGACCCATGATGATGAAAAGGATCGAAGTATCCTCGACCGAACTTGCGAACGAGCAAATAAGGCGCGAAACCGGTAATTCAATGGACGAGCTACACCAACGAGGCGCAGCTGGCGAGAAACCGCGCAATTCTCGAGACAGCTGCGCAGGTGTAGCCGTTAAAGGTTGCCTTGAGAAAGACACAAGTGTATCGGTTGACGATAGATTGCATGGTACTAACTTAGCAATAGAAATCGAACGTAATTATGGCTCGAGATCACATTTACTCACCGAGGTGAATATAACCAATTCAGTACAAGCTTGCACTCGGTCGGGTAAGTTATATGACCCGATAAATACAGAAAGTGAAAAGGTAGAAGGGAAGAATGAGGGATTCTTTTCAAAGGAAAATATGAGAGAGTTGCAGAGGCAGAACTCAGTGCTTTGCCATGTTAGGGAATGGAAGTTAGAGGAGCAGAAACCTTCTTGGGCACAAATTTCACACCTAGGTGTGGCGGTCAAATATTATTGGGCTCGATATGAGTCGTTGTTTTTGCATGATGGAATTCTTTGTTGGAAATGGGAATCATATGCTGGTAAGCATATAGTCTGGCAAATAGTGCTGCCGAGTTCGCTAAACAAAATATGTACTCGAAGAGTTACACTATTCAATAACAGGTGGTCACCTTGGGGTTAAGAAAACCCTCTTAAAAGTTCGTATTAGATACTTCTGGTATCAGCAACGCAATGATGTGGAACACCGGTGTAAAGTCTGTGACAAGTGTGCTTCAAGGAAGTCTTCCCCAAATAAGTCAAGGGCACCAATGCAACAATACAATGTTGGCGCTCGGTTTGAACGACTTGCGTTAGATATACTTGGACCCTTACCGACATCTATGAAAGGTAATCGCTATCTCTTAGTGGTAGCAGATTACTTCACAAAATGGACAGAAGCAATCCCCATTAGAAATCAGGAAGCCGTTACGGTTGCCCGAAAGCTCATTGAGCGGGTCATATCAATCTTCGGAGTCCCGATGCAAATCCACTTCGATCAAGAAGCGAATTTTGAGTCTCATGTGTTTAACGAGGTCTGTAATATTCTGGGTATTGAAAAAAACAAGGTCCACCCCACTACGACCTGAATCTGATGGCATGGTTGAACGTGCTAATCGAACTATTGAGAATATTTTGTCTGCTTATGTTTCAGAACAGCAAAAGGACTGGGATGAGCATATATATCTACTTATACTGGCTTACAGATCAGCTGTTCATGAGAGTACGGGAGTTTCTCCCTATGAAATGATGTTCGGACGTCAGGTGTCATTACCCGTAGATTTAGTGTTAGGCCGTATTGAGGCCGAAAAAGAAACTGAAAACTTTTAAAGTGATTATGCATAAGAACTTTGCCAGAAAATCGATAAAATTCACGAGTTTGCACGCGAACATATCAAACTATCGAGCGATCGAATGAAACGACAATATGACTTCCGAGCCAGGAAACCCAATTTTAATAACGGTAATGCTGTATGGTTGTATAATCCTCATCAACCTAAAAGTAACTGTAAAAAGTTACAATGTGACTGGGATGGTCCATATTTAATCACTTGTAAGTTGAATGATGTTCTCTATTGAGTCCAGAAGTATCGCAGAAGTAAACCGGAAGTGATTCACTCGGACAGACTCAAACCTTACTTAGGTCTACATAAACCGAACTGGTTATTGTCATAAAGTAATATAATGCATTAATGATGACGGATAAATAACCAGAATTATTCAAAAGCTGCTGTATCATTTTGTTTTCTTTTCCACTAAAATGCTGAATCTAAATGTTGTATTTTTGTAGTAGTATAGGTATAGCCTAAACATGGTTACCTACGTTACCTACATTTT
>JAECUM010075109.1:0-13380 GCA_016617855.1 Megalonaias nervosa | reverse complement strand
GATTTTAACCTTGCTTTCTCTTCATATTGTATTGCATGCGAGATAACGAATACTTACTGGATAACAGAATGAAACTGTCGAACGCTTTGGTACTTTAGCTGTCTTGAAAGGAAAGCGTTTTAAATAAGTTGAAAATATAAACATTTTGAAAAAAGACTTATTAGAACAAGTATGTTCTCGTTTAGAATTATGTTTCTGTAAGTGTGATGAAAATAAAATGTTTGGATTTGAATATAATTTAGCATTGTATTACTTGTAAAATAATGATGTGCACTTTGAAGGACCTTATGACAAGATTTTGGTGTAATCTTTGATGAATTCTCATGACAAGTGCAAAGAAAACGTTTGTTACAATTGTGTTCAGTGTTTTCTGTTCCTTTATTTAGAACTGGTATCTATAAAATTTGCACCTGAATGAACAACTTTTAAAGTTTTCATCAGTAGTTGCAAACAATGCAACTAATACTCTTTTACCTTCACGAAATACAATGTGGTGGTGTCTTGAATATTTGATTCTTGTCTGTTAAACAGCGGCATCATCAATGTTAGGATACAGTTTAGATGCATAAACCACGCGAATGTTTAACAAAAGGAAAAGAAATGACGACATGACATTAATATTACTATAATGGAAGCAAACGAGGAATCAAAAGAAAATGTTCATACTCAAGGAAACTGGAGTGTTCTCTAATGAGGCTTTACAAAAGTTGGTACTGAAACAAACAAAGCGTTGAATGTCACAGAGGATTACCTACCATTGTTAATTTGTCCCGTTAGAACAATATATAACCACAAAGATTCACGTAAGACATTTTTAAGCTGAAATTATCCAAATAACAACTAAAATCCTGCTTATTGTACAAAATGAGTAAAACCAAACTACCACTCCGATCCTCCGAGCTGAAATAATATAGCATATTTCCATTTATAGTGGTACGAAACTGCAACAAATACACTCAAGCATGCAGTTTGCTTCGTCTCCAAGAAACAATTCGAACAAGAGGAAATTTCAGTCTAAAATGTTTAATTTTGGATGTAAAGATGCAAGGCCAGTGTAATGTGAAGATGAGATGTAAAGACAAAGTGAATGTTAATACATACTGATATATCATGATCTGAAACAAAACTAATATATTTATCATGCCAGATTTTTTATGCATTTTGTATAGAGAAAGACAAACTGTAGTTCTTGTATCTACATAGGTGTAGAAAAATTTGCTTGTTATAAACGAGTCGGTGCAATTGTACCAAAATGTCGGCTGTGCTTGAAGTATTTGTAAGATTAAAAGCGGGTACAGAGTGAGTCCGACCTAATATACGCTTAGTTAGAACCAAATAATCACCTTCACTGATATAAATCTTTATCCTGGACAGTAGCAGACTAGAACAGATTATGAACATTTGATAGTTTTTCTTTTCCTCAATGATATCACTTCAATCGGAATATCTGTTCGTGTTAGAAAGTTAATATTTGTACCAACTGTCAAGCCAAGGTTTTAGATTTGAACAGTCACATCGACACAAGTGAATTTCTCTCAAAAAATGTATAATTTACTGGATGTTGTCTCATCCCCGATACTTGTATAATAAGTAGTTTTACAAAAGTTGTAGTATACGTCTTTTATTTGATGGCGATGCACTACGCGACCCAATACAGATTATGTCACTATGATCACATGCCTGAAAATAAGATACAAAACTTTCGACATTTACTTTCTTACTTGTTATCAAGGTCACATTTAATTTTAATATCAAATTATAGGGCAAAAATGTATACCTTAAAATTAGTTTTTTGTATTTTGTTTTATAACAACTTATCTAGACTTTTAAAAAACATTGCTGGTTAAACCAATTACTTGGCATTTCTTGCACATGTCTGACGTTTTTATTCCATCTCAAAACTATGATAAATCAGAAACCAAAACATTGCACAGGCTCACTTGGCAAAGTTAAATAATTCGGGTACTAGGTTATATTTCAATAAAACTGTCTCTCATCAATTATTATATAACACTAATTTTCGTTCTGGGCGTACATTCAGTAGCAGTGATAAATTCCAAAAAGCGAGGTTTTCCGGGATCTGCAGAAATGAAAAATGTATTCATCCCTCTTATTCATTGCTTTTAGCAGGACCAACCTAGTTATTTTAGCTAAGTATGCAATGTTTGTAAGTAATTCAAGCATGGTAACAGCGTTAAAAAATGCTTAAATTTGAAAATATAACAAAATACACACATCCTACGAAACTTATGATATATGTACTGTATAGTTCAAACTGTACAAAACACTGGAAGAAGATGAATTGAATTTACACTTCATAACTGAGTGGCATTAAATATTAAAGGGAAATAAGACACCTATCTAATCCGTTTGGAACAAGCTACAGTCAATATCATTTAAAAGTGACGGTCACTGAGCATATTAGCTAGTGAAAAGTGAATAGATGAAAAAGACACGAATTTTTCCAGTTATTGATAAAATAATGAAATTAGTTTTGAACTTCCGCTCACTGGATAACCTCTGTAGTAGTCTTGTGTGTTTCACGTTTTAAATTTCTTTTTTCCGACATTTTTAGTTTTGTTAAAAATGTGATGGGTTCAATAGATTCATATCCCTAAAATTATATGATTCATGGAACATTCAGCGATTTGTTCTAAATAATTCTTTAGATGGTTACTTGGTGAGGTGATTTAGTAAACATTTTAGACTTCGTTAGAAACTATTTTAGATGTTAGTTTGGAAGTAACAAATTCCATTTGCATTTGACAGTTTCCATATTGTCAAGTTTAGTATATACTTTCTATCACAAAGACCCATAGACAATAATATCGCCCAATCCATCCTTAACAGAACTCTTCCATTAGGTACACACAGGGAAAATAGTATCACCCAATCTCTCCTTAGCAGAATTCTGCTGACAGGCAGACCCAGAGAAAATAGTAACAGACCAAGAGAGTGGATTATTATAGTGTCACTTCTTTACATATTTACACAATATAGATCTAAAATAAATGATAGTAAAATGTTCATTAATCAAATACACAAAAACTATATATATATATATATACATATATATATATATATATATATATATATATATATATATATATATATATATATATATATATATATATATATATATATATATATATATATCTTATCGACAACCTTGTTACCAATATATGTGAAAATAAATTTGAGGGAGCAACTCTGGCATGCAGTCGTTTCTGTTACTAGACATGCCTAGAGAAAGAATTAACAGAGTAATCCTTCCTTGCTTAGTTATATAATACAGTTGGGTTGCTTGGTTGTTTTACAGAACAACAGGACTAGGTTATTTCATACTGAGATAATTGGAGTAAAATGCCTTACCGAAGGACACACCAAGTTAGCTGACCTAGGATGGTCTGATAGCAGGATTCGAATCCGCACCATATCTTTCGTGAATTCCACACGCTAACCACTCAGCCATCGAAATCAGACCTAAACGAAATGATAGTAAAATGATTATTTCTCAGATATATACATATTACAGTCAGACCAGACCGCTTCTTTGGCCAAAGTGGTTACGACCTCCGCCTCGGATGCAGGAGGTCGCGGGTTTGAATTCCGACCTAGTAAAATCAAAGATTTATAAAAATTGTACTAGCAGTTGCCTCGCTTGGTGCTCAGCATTTAGAACTGGTCAGCCTGGTGTCAGGATAATGAGACTGGATGGGAGATGTTACATCATGTCTTCGGCACCATGCCCTAGTGTTAAATTTGCTATAAGCTGCCACATGGTAGACATCATAGGGACATGACGAAAATTGTTAAAGCTACATTAATAATCAAAATCAAATGCACATGCAGGTAGACGCAGAGAAAATAATATGGTAAAATCCGTATATCAAAACATTCCTATCATTTATTCAATTAGATAGATAGATGGCATGTTTTGCAGATATCCCAGTTTCAGAGAGAGAGAGAGAGAGAGAGAAAGAGAGAGAGAGAGAGAGAGAGAGAGAGAGAGAGAGAGAGAGAGAGAGAGAGAGAGAGAGAGAGAGAGAGAGAAGGAGATGTTTGGATAAAACGACCTGCTACAACATAACTAATCTGCAAACAACACTAATGTTAACTTGAATTTAATCATGTTTTGTTAATTCATAATATTTTGATTGTCTTCATTTTCAGTTAATTGAAATTGATTGCGCAGATTACACTTAAGTTTAAATTGCTCATGCAGATTAAAGGATCCATCGCGTAAGAAAGCAAGGTAAAACCAAGTCCCTAACTGAAATGTTCAAATATAATTAAGTTCACTCTTTGCTCTTGATTCTTTGGAGATTTTGGTCCACTCACATCTTCTTCCACAGTTTACATGCCGCCAAATTTTCAACAGCATATATTTCAAATTCTGCAATAGATGGACTATGAATACTTACATTCCTTAGAAACAGAAGAGTACATCTTCCTTTTTTCCCCTAGATATACTAGCAAACTCGTCGCCTCCACCACATCAATAACAATGAAAGTTAGAAACTTTGAAATGATATATTCATACTTTCAAATCATGATTTGTGAACAGATATTGTATCCACTTGCGTAACAATTATCCCTTAGTCACCTTGAAATCAGTGCAATAGATCAGATCAATGTCTGGCAAACTCAATTTAGATAATGTTTTGAGAGCACTTACCTTATATTCATTTAATACATAGCCAATATTATATGTATCAGTCTACTGTAATTAACATGTAAACAAAAGATAATAAACACTTCTTGTGAGTGCTAAATATTGATTATATAGAATGCTCTTGAAATGAAAATCCATGTGGCTGGTTATTACTTATCAGTGCTTTTAGTTTCCTAGTGTACCTGGCCAAAGAAATCTCTCAAGTTGTATTATTAAGATTTTAGCGACCATCTTGACCATTATGCCATGTATTTTGAAAATATGTTTTACATAAGAACATCAGAAACGACAGATTGTAATTAAGGATAACTGATAGGATTATCAAGCTTGCCTACTTGTAATAACGATAAGCAATGCGTGTTTAAACAATATTGAAAGGTAACACACTCGAGTAAGTAATTTACAGTTTCTCGTCACAATTTGTATGATGAAGGACAATTCCTTCCTTCTGTAATCAGTCTGTTATCATAATCATCTATTTTAAATTACAAATACAATTTCAGGATAATACTTTAATAAATCTTGATAATAAGAACTACTGAAGACTGGACTGATATTCATGAATGTATTTGATGAATTTCCGAATGTACTATATTAATATTAGTACTGATTTCCTCAGTAAGCTTAAGCCAATCTTCTAAAAATGCATATGCTGCCTCTTTTAAAGTTGCAACATCATGAAATTAATTTTGCTAATCTAAAACTATATGTGGCATTTATAGGGAGCAGTATTGTCAGTGATTATATGTAAAGGATAATTTCACTGGTACTTTTTAAACGTCACAAATGCACCAATGTATTATTGAAAATTGCATGAACGTTTTTAAGTCAGTTTGAAATATCTTCAACTAAGTTAAAGCAAATAGTTCCAATTCTCAATTGCAGTCTCTTTAATGTAAGGAAATCATAAAGAAAATATGACTCTGAAAGGGTAGAAAATATTTGTATGGAAAAGCTTATTTTTGAAATAGGTGTAATCAGTTGGTAGTTGATCTAGTATTTCATCTTATTCCAATGGTCAATATTGAGCTGATTGCATAATCTGAGACCAATTGCTAAATTGCTATTAGCATAATCAGTGTCACTCAGCTGAGTCAAATTATATGGCAATCGAATTTAAAACGCAAAGTGCAGGGCCTCAGGATCTTCGATATTTCACCCTTCTGGTTAATTTCAATTACAACAGTTATAATTAAAAGTTAAATACTACAAGACTTTGGACTATTGAAAGTTTACAGCCATGTTCTTAAGATATTCATAAATGATTTTACTGTTTGAGATAATAAATATTCATCTGTTCTTATTAGTTCTAAATATTATCATCACACAATTTGAATGTTGTCCAAATAATATATTTATCTTTGCGAGTAGAAATATTTGATTTCACCCATTATTTATATGGGAATTCAGCATTTCAAATTTCTAGGATGTTTTAAAGAATAAAGCCACCCTAACTGAAACACCAATTTAAAGAAATATGTTTGCTAAGTAGAAAGTGGGGTATTATCCTAAAATCCGACAGGTTGGTTCAATAAGGGTATAAAGAAGAAAACAATAAATACTGTTGATGTACTTATTTCATGACGTACAGGGATGGCTGCTGTAGTAAAAATGAAATAAGAACTGTATAACATGGAAAATGCAAACACTATCTTTAGTAAATAAACAAGAGGTCTGTATAACACATTTCTGACAAAAGTATTATCTTTACCAATTAAATAAATCAAACAATATTTGTATCAGTCACATAGCCAATGAACTGCTATCTATACAAGTAGCATCCCTTCTGAAATAAAATTTGAAAGCTTGAGTATATCATTTCTAGCTGATTCACAGGTTAACTGATTATTTGATTACTTGGTAACTAAGCGATTACACGATTTGATAAAATTGAGAATAAAGCATTTATATGATGAATATAATTGTTCAGTAAAGACGCGAAGGATGATGCTGACGATCATGTTATGATCCTGCGGTTTTAATTTCAGTAACATAAAAGAGCAACTACCATGAAGATTGTAAAATTCAACAAATGATTTATTTAGAACATAAAGTGAAAATTTAAAAGAACACACAGTATTGTGTATTAAATCCCAAATAGTCCTAAACATTTTGTTTCAAGTCCAAATGAATAGAGATCTAATTAAATTCCAGTGATGTTCAAAATAAACACCTACACCAAATGTGTTGATGTGCCTGTAGTGTTGAATGTGCTAACGACTTGGAATGTGATTATGTGTTAACAGTCTTTTGATGTATCTCAGTAATATAATCCTAAAATGTCCTCGTCTAAATGTACTATATTCCAAATTAATGTTAAGTCCAAGAATATTATTGAGCACTTTGTAATTCCGCTGAACAATTTAAATAATTAAATCCACCTACAGTTAAAATGTGAACACACCAGTAAGATTGATTCTCCTTTGGATGTTAATACAAGAATGAATAATGTTTCAAGTAAGCAACATTGGTATAAGGAGCCCGGATGTAGGTCAGCTGCATTCTAACACTTTGAAAGTTCTCAACAAGTTTAGGATTTTCCAAATGAAAAGCCAATGTCCTAGATTCAGATTTACCTAACATGTTTACCTCCATTATTAATGATCATAATACTCAATCAACGCTAACAGAAAAATATTAGTTATCTATTATGTTGTTTACAAGGAAATTCTCACGGGTCAGGTATATCATGAACCTGATTTTGGACTTAGGTGGTCAAGTAAAACTCACAAATATACATAACATATAACCATGGAGAAAAAAGCCAACAAATAATACAAATTAAATATACACAACAATCAAGTACCACTGTATAGATCCTCCAAAGCTCCAAACTAGACTGTTATGTATATTTAATTCTTTGATTGTTAGTTTTATTTTTTATTTATTCCGTTACATGCTATTGTCATATAACTTTGTTTACTGAATTTGACATTGTCCAGAAATTCAGTTCTGTTTGACCTGACTGTTATTTTTGTTTTATTTCATTGATAAAAAGACTGATAATAGAAACATTGTTATCAAGTTGCTGAAATCATTTCAAAATCAGTGACAGTTTTGGTAAACAAAATTTTTACAATTTTTATTTTTTTTATTATTTTTCAGAGTAAGAATCATTAAGTGAGGTCAAGGCCATACCTGGAGCACGTGATATGAAACGTGTTTATTGTTACAAACTTCTATTTTTCTAGAAGATTGACCCTCATCCAGGAATCCGTTTTGCGTCTTACAAAGTCGTATAACTGTTGTTTTTTAATAGAAGTTTGTTAGTCGGGTTCCAAACAGTTGACACGTTAAGTTATTATTATGTTGTGACCAGTTGAGTTGAACTTTTATTTTATTGAATTCAAGTGATTCGTTTCCCTGGAAATGCATAAGTGCTCCTACAAAATTCTTGGATAAAACATTTATTGGAATTTAAACGGAATTCAAAACAGGGATCATATTTTCTGTGATTCGACAAGAAACAGTTGATACGTCTACACTTTGAAGGTTACAACAGACGTCATTGCCTTCCATTTTGGATTTCGTCGGGACTCGAACTCAGTTTCATTCAGGACTTTTTATTGCTAGGACTTCTATTTTTAAATTCTTGGATGATGTTTGGATTTAAATTGTAAAACCGTAAGTTATTTTTTCATTTTTACTTTGTATTTTAGGGAAATAAATTATTTGTTAAATTTTACAAAGCTTGTTGTCTTCACTCTTTTATGTTTTTTATATTAAGAGCATTGAATCGTAACAAGACCCATGGACAAGGGATGTCATTTATGGTAAGACTAGCAGTCATTTTTAAAACCCTTAGCATGACTCCGAATTGTGTGTTTCCATTATGTAAGGATTTTGGCTGATACAAATTATATCTTTTAACAGTTACTGAACATACTAACAGTTACCATACTCGCATCTCAATTCGAATTCCATGATCATTTATTATTGCTATCAATACAGCTGAATTATATCTACAATTTAAAGTGAGATCACTGGGAATCGTTTATGCTATTATCACACTGTTTATCCCTTGCATTGATTTCCAACTTAATTGGTTCATACACATTCTTACTTTGACATTTTCTTCCCTTAGTTACTTGAACTACACAATCCGTTAATTTTGGCACGTGAAATCCTTCTCAGTCCTGATATTGGAAGAAGAAACTTTAGACACTATTCCGCATATAACTGCGTGTCCTTTTGCATTACTTTACTCCCCTGTTATGGTTTCACATTCATTTACAATCATAGCAAGAGCCTGACTTCTCTTATGGATGTGAATTACACTTGGCTAACACTGGTTGACCCATTTATCAGCAAGAGACCTTTAGTGTGAAAAGAGATTGCTCTTAGGCACAAAGAACAGTTCGAACCATAGAATCAGATATTAGAATAGAACAACTTCCTCAGTCATATATCTGTTATTTTAAGGGACCAATTAATTATTTTTTTATTTCTTTTTTTTTTTGGGAGGGGGGGCTAATTTTTAATATTTGTTATTGCAATGTTTCTGGATTGAAAAATACTCACACATTGAGGTATATATCAAAATTATTTCCATCATATTAGCTGAAAAGAAAATATCAAGATGAAAAAATCCCAGCCGCCACCGAGCTGGTCAACAAAAGTCATTTTATGCAAGGCGACAAACGGAGTTTATTCTAATAAACAAAGCACTCATATAGCAAAATCACAGAATGAACAAAAAGCAAATTGCATAAATGGAAGATCAAATATTGAATAGGTATATTTGCAGCATAAAACAATAAATTGTATATTATTAATACCAGTTACACCTGACACGTACATAACAGTATAATATAAGGAAGTCTCTGTCTCCTAAGAGGACCAGTGTGTGTGTGTGTGTGTGTGTGTGTGTGTGTGTGTGTGTGTGTGTGTGTGTGTGTGTGTGTGTGTGTGTGAGAGAGAGAGAGAGAGAGAGAGAGAGAGAGAGAGAGAGAGAGAGAGAGAGAGAGAGAGAGAGATATTAGTTCAAGTACCATGTAATATTTTAATTGCATGAAGTCAAAATATTTTACTTAAGTGCAAACATTCTATAAGATATGTCATATAAAGATGCATATTAGCAGAGAACAACTCGTGTTGAGGTCATTTGGGTTGAGACTTTGTTTGGTGAAGGGAATAAAAAGAACAATCAAAGGTGATGCTTAAAACGTTCAATGATAGTAAATCATCACCAATTCTATTTAAACCATTTATTTCTGCAAGCAACATGTTCAACATACTAGACAATAATATTGTGTGTAATACAAGTAGCCAGACACAACTCTTACGTCCAGTTCACTGTTCTTTACATCATACTTCAATAATAATAACCCTTTATCTCGTTCATTTAGTTCATTGAAATACTAAAAGCAAATTTAATTCAATGGAAAGTAGAAAAAGGAGCAATAGGTATTTTTAAATAAAGTTTGGGAAAAAGAAAACAATTGTTCTTTCTTGATGTATCAATGCGAAATGGTAATTTTCCTGTTCAGCTCGGTTATTAACATTTACTCTGACAGAATGTAAGGCAAACTAAATATTTAAGAACATAACTATATGGTAATATCATTCAGCCATATTATTACAACATATCCAAACATACAGAGATACAAGATAATATATCATATGATGAGCATGACGAGTATAAGTTGATGATAAATACACTCTTGTGATCACAGTTGTTGGCATACAGTATTTTTACAGAACTGGAATAACAATACTATAGAAAAGTATTGTACACACTGTGCTATCAATGTGCATTTATGAATTATATAGAAATTAGTTTTTCCACCAAAACGATTCAGTTAGGGTGTGTTGTATATTCGATTGAAAACCTGCATTCAAATAGAAACTTGGATTTTCAAATATTTCATGGTGCAACATTCCTGTATTCAAGAGGAAACAATTTATTAGTAATAATTGTCAAGCCTATCTTGACGAAAATATGGCTTTGCGATCACTTTGATGTCAGTGTGTGCATCTGCTTGTACTATGAGCCATTCATCCATTTATTAACCACCACGTTAAAGCTATTTACCATTTATTTATCTTACTATCTTAATATCATCTCATCTCATCCTGTTCAGATGTGAGACCTCGCTTAAGTATGCAATTATATTTGTGTACTAAATAAATGCCTGCATTATGTACCCACAGTGGCAATGAAGGTAGGGGTGTACATGCAGACCAGAACCAGAAACTTGTAACAATAACCATAAATTATCTGAGACCACTTTCTGCATTCTATAAAGAAGATATTGCTCATATAGCATTTAAGTGGACGTGAGTGATGTTGTACATAGCACTATAGAAAAGAGTGTAAATCATAAAATCATCTGTGAAAAGCATCTGCAGCTTTATCAGGACCTCTATCATATCTTCACTGACTTGAAGAAGGCTCTAGAAAGGGTATTGCATGCAACCTAATGGGACACCATGCGGATATACAACATAAACGCAAAAAAATCAGTTATCATAGAACACCTGAATGACAAGGATACAATTGTAGTTCTCATCGATGGTAGAATAGGAAATTGGTTCCAAACTATGGTCAGAGTCAGATAGAGGTGTCTTCTCTCACCCAATCCCATCAACATCTACCTGAAATGATCATGTCCGATGCCTTTGAAGACCAAAAGAACAGTGTCAGTGTTGGAGGCAGAACAATCACCAATCTGTGATTTCCTGGTGATGTCAATGGATTAGCAGGAGATGAACAAAAACTGTGAACCATCTCGACCAAGCATCACTAAGGTACAGGATCGAGATCAGCGCTGAAAAGACCATGCTAATGACAAACAACCCGAGTGGCATCCAAAGGGAAATAAGAGTGAATGGACAGAAGCTGGGCACAATGACATGCTTCTAGTACCTAGTAATATCAAAAAGGCTTGCAGATATCGCAGCTGTTGCCAAGAAAGAGTGATTACAGTGCAAAGAATGTGTTCTATGTTTTTATTATGAAAGGAGGGGTGTTTTTTACATTGGTTAATATCTATGTAATCAAATATATACAATTTTGACATTTTCCTTTTTGCAGAGTAATGTGGTCACAATCTAATACTTTTTAGTTGTGTTGTGATACATTATGGCTCAGGTATGGTCTCTTAGATCTCAGAATTATTACTTAATACTTAAGACCCATCATGATTTTGTTTCTCACCAATTTCATTCAGTGATGTAGAACTCATGATGCTGAGTATATCCAAGTTGTAAGTGAAAATCAAAGTAGAGATTATATTTCACAGATGGAATTCCAGTCCTTTTACAGACTTGAGACTATGGTGCGGAATTGAAAACACGTTTCAAACACATGTAGATCCAAAAAATGTCATGGCTCATATGGTCTTCGCTATAGAGAATCTTGCATCAAGGATATGTCTGTATTGGTAAATATAGATATGATCATGAACATATAGTAATTTCAAGTTCTTGAACTTAAAATAGCACGATGTTTCCATAGGTTTACTATAGGAGGTAATTAGTAACATGAGTTCTAGAGAGAATAACGAACTTGCAGTGGTTACACATATGCATCAGTGATTAATTTTACAATAAATGGAAATAACAAGCAAAGTTATTACCATTTGTCTACCTCTGAATTATTTTCAGTGGCATATTAAGAAAACTTCAGTTATTGGCAACTATTGTCATGAAAGGGGGTTAGGGTGGGTGCAGTGTACATAATGTGTAGATTTGACTATAGAAGTTGCAATGTTTTGTGTATTGTACATATGCAGTCTGATATATAAAGTTTGGACCCAGATATTTTGCAACTCATAATTTTCTCTACAGAGAATATTGTATCAAGGACATGTCTATACTGATAAACATAGGTCTGATCATGATCATTCTAATTTAAAAGTTATTGGCAATTTTGTATCCAAGCTATTTCATGTAGAGAATGTTTTGGAACAACAGTTTTTGTATTTTAATTGGCTTTTGTCAAAGTTGTATTTACTACTGAGGATTATGCCTGTAGGTTATGAAAATGAACTTTACAGTGGCAAGTCAAATATAAACAAAGTTATATTCAGCCAGCTGTAGGAGTCTAATGATCATACCTGTAGGTTAAACAAAATGGGCATTGCAGCTAGTTCCCAAAGTTGTGTTCAGCATACGATTATCAAACATTTAGTCTCTGTCTAAAAGTCGTACATGATCATTATGGAAAGAGATAATAAAGTGGATAGCAAAATGTGGATAATCATACATTTTGACAGATTTTGATTACCAGTATCCATGTGTTTATACAATAAGGCATTGCAATGACTAGCCAAATTTTGGCTAAGCGTAATTTGAACTAATATCTGGTTTCTGCGTAAAAGTCATTCATGTATGTTATGCAAAAATACAAAGATGTGGATATCAAAACTTTTATAATCATAAAGTAAGCCAGCATTTGGTTTCTAAATGCCATATCTGTTAAACAAAATGCATTGCAGACACTAACCACATTTTGGATAACCAAACATTGAACCGAAATTTGGTTTTTGCCGAAAAGTTATACATGTTGACTATGAAGATAGAGGTTATAGACCAAATCAAATTTTTGGCTAAGCATACATTTAGCCAAAGCTAGTTTTTGTCTAGGAGTAACACAAACGGTTATGAAGAGCGATTTCGTAGTAAATTTGGCTAAATATATAATACTTGTGAACTAACTATACCAAGCTTGGCAATAGGGATCCTTAGCCATATTGGTTTAT
>JAECUM010075107.1:0-12293 GCA_016617855.1 Megalonaias nervosa | reverse complement strand
GAGATTTTTTTATGCTTCGCCTTTCTGCGAGAGTAAGCCATCAAGTTTCAAAGTAAAGTCCTCAGCATATATGGGTAGTCCAAAAACTATTATCGATATTTGAAGCTGTAATTCTTAAAGATATTCGGAATATCGGTTAGTTCCAGAAGACAATAGTTCAGATGCATATTCCAGAATTGGGCGAATGTAGGTAACTTCAATATTATTCCGGTTATATTTCAATAATACCTATGAAACGTTTCTCATAAATACAGAATGAATTATATGGTTGCTTAATAAATCGCTGAATGATAACATAATTCCTCGATGTCGACATGAATTGTAACGATGTAAAACAAAGGAACTCCCACCTGTACTATTAAGAATGATTATATCAGAATTTAATGAAAAAGGTTAAAGCTATATGCTATATTAATGAAAATACAGTTCAGTGGCAATGATAAAGCGAGCTAAGGAAAGGAATGCAAATTACCCATGACTCAAGCGATTTATTGCAGACGCATTCGTTTCCAAACAGTTTACAAGTTTTTCTTAACTATTAGAATTGCTGTTATTAGCGCATTCTCTGGTCCATGCACCAAACGTAAAACTATCAAAGGAACTCGGACGAAAAAATCCTCTTGTGAGAGTGCTTGATTAATATACGGCATGTGACATGTGTTTGAGCGATGGAAACTGTTGCTCAACATCAGACGGATAATGTCAATACGGCTGTGAATCTGGGTGGTGGGAGGAACATGCAAACTACGTATGTGAAATTTCAATATGCTAATGCAATTATAATTTATCACAAGCTATAATTTTATTAGTTTGAATGTTTTTCACATTTCTTTAAATTCGTAATACGCTACGCTTTATGTTGATGGCCATTCTAATATAAGTAAGTTTGATTGTAAACTATCATCGGTAGATTTCAGCAAAATTGCTCTAATATCTTGTTTGCGGAGAGCACTCGTTTGATCAAAAGATATTTTCGCGATTTTTGACTGGACACCTAAATACTTATTTAAAGGTTCGATACATTGTGTTCCTAATTCATATTTATATTAATGAAATAAATCCTAAGTTTAATCATTTTTTCCCAAGAAATCATTCCTTTAAATTAAAACTATTTGGGTTATTTTAGAATGATATTGACGCTGATTGGTTTGAATATTCATGATATTTTCATAAGATGTAAGGAGGAATTCACACAACTAACTGACATGGAAGTCCACAGTTTTGCTGAAGAACCACATAAACATAAAAGTCTTTGATCAAAGATTCAAATACATGTTATGTGTGACCACGATATAGTTCTACAGGCGGAAGAACCTCGATCAATGAATTGAGCCAAGAATATTGATTGTTTCCTTGCCAATTATAATAGAATATAATTTGCTGAGTTAATATCATGGTACAAAGATACCCTCCTCAAATAAAAAAGTCCACATAACCCTGTATAATTCATGGAATACATTATCATCCATGTAATGATTCTTTAAAAGGCATACCTGTATTTTAAGAATTTAAATATTATTTTTCAGCAAGAAAATACAAAACTGAGATTGAAAAGTATCTGTCCACATAACCTTTCTTTCAAAGAAAATTCAAAACTGTGAGTGTCCTAAACTGCTGATACGTATTTTGTTTCCTTTCAGGTTGCGATAAAGGAACATACGGCTTCGGATGTAATGAAACTTGTGGCATGTGTTTAAGCGGCAACAACAGCTGTTCCACTATTGACGGTGAATGCAAGATCGGTTGTGAAGCTGGATGGCGGGGAAGAACATGCAAATTGGGTAGGTCATATGAAATTCCGCAAATATATTTGTAATATTAAACAAACTGTAAGTTGTCATATAAAAATATTTGCTCATATATCTAGTATATTGCCTGGTATATGTTTCCTTTGTAAAGCTATTGTTAACAAAGTCAACGAGTTGTCCGAATTTAAACACACTTTTCCAGCAAGAGAATACTCTACACGGATAAGAAGGTACAGTGAATATAGAGCCTGTCTTTTATTGAAAATTAAGAGTTGTGTTCATTCTAAAATATTGTTACTTATTTTGTTTCAATTTAGGCTGCGATATAGGAGCATATGGTTACGACTGTAATGAAACTTGTGGCATGTGTTTTAGAGGCAAGAACAACACCTGTTCCACGATCGATGGAGAGTGCACTTTCGGTTGTGAAGCTGGATGGCGGGGAAAAATTTGCAAACAGGGTATATCACATTCCATCCATAAATGTAGCTGTAATCTTGAATAACCTATAAGTTGTCATATAAAAAATATCTGCACATATTACTAGTATATTGTCTGGTATATCCTGGCTTTGTAAAACTATTGTTGAAAACGTTAATGAGTTGGAAGAATGTAAGCATATTTTTTTCCGCATGGGAATACATTGCAGGGATGAGAAGCAACAATCTTTATAGAGCCTTTCTTTTAAAGACAATTAATCTTGGTATTTAATACTAAATGCTGTTACATATTTTCGTTCATTTTAGGCTGTGGTATAGGAGCATACGGCTACAACTGTAATGAAACCTGTGGCATGTGTTTTAGCGGCAACAACAGCTGTTTCAAGATTGACGGACAGTGTAAGGTCGGTTGTGAAGCTGGATGGCATGGAAGAACTTGCAAACAGGGTAGGTCACATTCCATGGACAAGTGTAGCTGTAATCTCGAACAATCTGTGAGTTGTCGTTATTGAAGTGAATCTGTACTTAATACTAGCATATTATTCAGAACATATTACCTTTTGTCAAGTTACTGTTAGGAAATTCATCGAGTTCTCAGAAATTTGTAGCATGTGTTTTAGAGCCAACAACACCTGTTCAACAATCGATGGACAATGCAAGGGCGGTTGTGAAGCTGGGTGGTGGGGAACAACCTGCAAACTTGGTACGTCACACTGCATCGGAAAATGAAAACATAGTCTCAAATAAAATCAACGGTGTCATTCCCATAGTGAATCTGCTCATAATTCTAATATGGTACCAGGAATACAATAATTTATTTTCACAAGGCTTGAACAAAAAGACGCCTAAATTCCATAATTTAAATATGTTTTCTTGGAAGACAATACACTGTAGTGCAATGTAGACACATCTTTTCTTTTACCGGAATCGTTCATTATGTTGCATTTTGTTTCATTTTAGAGTGTGACAAAGGAACATACGGCTATGGATGTAATGAAACTTGTGGCATGTGTTTTAGCGAAAACAGCACCTGTTCAACGATTGACGGGCACTGCAGGGTCGGTTGTGCAGCTGGTTGGCGGGGAGAAACATGCAAACAGGGTATGTCACATTCCATCTGAAAATACAGCTATAATCTCAAGCAAATTGTTACGTAGTCACTACAAAATTAAATCTGCACATTAGAATAGTGCCCGGAATATATTATGTTTGTAAACCTACCATAAGGACAATCTTTGAATGTTGAGGATGTAAATATTTATTTTGGTGCAGAAAAAGAACTATACTTGGATGTAAAAATACAATGTTAATACAATCTGTATTATAAAGATAGTTAAAGGTTTTGTTAGTCCTGGTATGTGTTGTAGCGGCAACAACAGTTGTTCAACGATTGACGGACAGTGCGAAATCGGTTGTGAAGCTGGATGGTGGGGACGTACTTTCATACAATGTTTATAACATTCAGTTTGAAAACTCATATATAAACTCGAACAAAATTTAAGTCATTATTTCAACCTTTTTGTTCCGGATCACTTATCTCAAATTAGGTGTGCCGATCTGGAATGGCTGTGTGAATTGTTTTTTCTTGTTCCAAATATACTTGAAATAAAGGGGGATAAGACCTTTACTACAATGAAATCAATAATAGCTAATATGATCAAGTCTTCGGAAACTTTCGTTGATAGCATGCCATTGGTTGCTTTCGTTCTGATCAATTATTATTATGTTTTTCTTTTATTCGATACAACTCAAAGATTCCTTTTGTTTGAATGATTTACATTAATGACAATTTCAGAGAAATTTTAATCCTGGTTGTTTTTCTTGTCGTAGAGATCATTTCCTATTAGATTAGGTTAGGGAGTATTTACGGAGTAACGAGACATTTTAAATTGTGTGTGACTTATGCCGAAAGAGTAACCTTAAACGTCTAGCTGCTGACAATACAGGCTTACATTTCGCTTGTAAGAGGCAGAGAAATGGTGACGTGGAAAATACCAGAGTGGAAGTCAAACTACCAAGTAGTCGAAAGCACGCCCTGAAACGAAAGATTCTAGTAACGTTTCCCGTTTAAATTGGATAGAAATCTTTGTGAATATTTACCAAATGTTTATGACAACACTATTTTCACTGTTTAAAACTCACCTTAATGCAAAACTTTTCTGAAAATAGTGCCGTTTGATTCTTATTTCATTGAGTAAGCATTCTCCTAATGCTACTATCACCAAGGATGTTGAGTTGCTAAATTTAAATGTTTTTATTCTCCAAGCATTTTACCATAGTAATTCCAAGAATGCAACAAAATTCCTCATTTCAAGAAAAAGAGGAGGTGAACTATTTTTGAATGCATTTCGTACTCCTATTTTCTAAGGATTTGAAAAGGGAAAATACGGTAACACGCGCAAAAGAGATTGCAGAGCCACAACATTGGTTGTAATCTTTATACATATTCTCGGGTAAATTTGCATAAAACATTCAAAGCGGAATAGACGGTTTAAAAACATTGGATGTCTTGCATATGGCTAATTTTACCACTATTTGATTACAGGATGATGACAAAGTATACGTTCATATGGAACAACATTTGCGTAAATATTTCGTGTACATATGTGGTTACCACCCGTTTTTGACTCAAAAGAGATATGTTTTATCTTGTCATTTGCATACCTATATAAGAATAAGGCGAAATGAATAAGATCATAACAGAATACAATTCTTTTCTTGGTCATGGGTCATCAAGACATGAGGCTTTGAATTATATTTATTAGTTGAATGCAAATGGTAGATTCGACAAATGAATCACTGACTTTAACATTTTGTTCTCGTGGGAGAACCAGACTTATACATCTGCTAGAATATAAACATAACTCAAAGATGGAGAGTGATGCAGTAAGGAGAAAAACATTAAATTAAACTTGTCGTTGGAACAGTTTCTGGAACAATTACATTGAAAATTAAAATGCTGATTACACGAATATGAAAATGCATTGTGATTATGGAGCGAGGGATTTCAGTATTTGAATAAGGCAAAATTGTGGAATGTACGTTATAAACAGAGTCGAGAAATAGCATTTAAATAGTTTTAACAAATGCAGTTTTCCAAACATTAAAATATGCAAAATAGTTCTCACATTATATCTTTACATGTTGTAGAAAATTTCAATTGCTTTATTCTGAAGTTCTCATTTTATTTTCAGAAATAAGTATGCCACTCCCTCTGTCAGAAAACATAATAATAATCGTTGCGGTTGTTGTTCCTGTGCTGCCCGTGATCATAATAGTGATCACTGTTTTTGTCGTTCTGAGAATGAGAAGAAAAAGAAGGTAATCATATAAGTAGGTTGGCAGTATCAAGAAATACATCATACATACCTAATGTGCATACAGTATTTGTTAGATTGTGTTTAATGAAATACGTTATCCTGGATTTGTAACTCATATCCTAACAATTGCAAATTTATCTGACACATATTCTCGATAATGATGACAATATTTCCCAATATTTGTTGCAAACACTCCTTTTTGGTGACTAAAACAGTAAATCTAATAAAGAAGTTCCCACCGTGTCGAACCAGGAGCAAACATTCTTCCAGGTGATCCAGGAAGGAGAAAGCAAAGATGGACAACACCACGAGACAGAAGAAAATTTTTTCCCTAAAGGTAAGTTTGTGAGCATGCATTCTTTAAATATTGATGGGATAATATATCATACCAAACCGATTTTACTAGAATGCTCTCCCTAAATGGTTTCTATATTGATTTCTTAAAATGACACAAAAAGCATTCTGTGAAATTGTTTAATTTATAAGATATGGATTTCCCATAGTTTTCAACAAATATATATTTTGGGCTTACATAAATTCGTCGACTAATAAAGAAATCCTATCATTTCCATCGAAACTTTATTGCTCGAAAGGCCTTTATATTTGTGGTTTGTCGAAACCTCCAAAGATACAAAAATTGTTAGCTAAGGAAAATAGTAAATTAACGATTGTAAAATTTTTTTGAACGATACAAACTGAAAGACCACATGCATACAGTACTTTAGGGAACACATGATAAGATCATTTCGATACGATGGGCTGCATCACGATGCGAAATTCTTTCGTTATATTCTTCAGTTTACTTTAAAGCTCTTAATGTGTCTAAAGAAACATGTCAAAATCATCAGCGAGAAAGAGACCAAGTTCTTTTCTTCCAGAACGAATTTATCAAAATACAAAGAAAAAGACACCACTGATGTCCCAGTGTATACCAGTCCTCTCATTCTGGAGTCACGTTATGAAGAAGAAAGCAAACAAAGAAGAATGTGAATCGGTGTTCCAAGTGAGTAACATGTTTTGAACGAAAGAAACCAAAACCTTATTATATAACGTCGTAGACAAAATTCTATTCTGAAGTCATTTTCTTTTTCTGCATTTCACAAGCGAATGTTTATTTGACAGCCTGTTATATAGCAATGATGTTACGTCTAATGGGGATTCAAAACTTATTTAAAAATCATAGGACATCATTAGTTAGCGTTCTTGTAGAATGTGATTTACTCTGCAATAAATAGATATTATACATGTGCTCGATATTTAAAGGGCCCGGTCTTCATGTAGAGCCCACAAGCAAGCGTTACAAGTAAAATGTAAAACTTTAACCAGAGGTCAAAAGGATAAGCGAGCATGCGTTATAATTATCTATTTTAGCTTCATAATGATTCATTAAAAATCGAGGAAAGTCAAAGAAGGGCTTAGAGAAAATATAAGCAAATGAAACGCACTGTAATCAAAACCTTAACCGAAATTTTCTCCGACTGTGACATTGATGGGCAATATAACGTGTAACCACAATGAACTGCGTTAGAATCATAATGATTGAAGATAAATGTGATAATAATCTATCAAGAGGTATAGACAAAATATTCAGTGAAGCACTTTTAGTTAAAATCTTAACAGATTATTGACGCCGCTACTGCCATCATTGGAAAATTAACTGTAATTAAATATAATTTTTGTAAACAAGTATTTTTTGATCTGAGTTCAGGACATTGGATTTCCCCTTCAAAATTTTTGGTCTACCTGATATTCGTCATGTTCTTTACTAAACTTTAAGCTTAAGACCAGACCTCGTTTACAACTTAGAATCTTCTGGAAATGAAATTTTGACGCGCATTATGAATCTCTTATTGTGTCTTAGGAATTTATATTAAAGCTGTTTACATCAGAATTATTCATTCTTCTCTTAACATCTATAGTGAAATCAGTCTTTTAATGGTGTTCAGTAATAACTTTAGAGCATTTATTTGTTTATATATTATTCATTATAATTACTCGTCAGGGATACGAATATTCTGTAATATATTTAAGAAAACATATATTTGCTTTTGAAATTTAAATGAACTTTATTTCGGAATTTTCTTAATCCATGGTGTTTTATTTTCACATGCTTGAGAAATCTTTAGTCAAATCAGCACGCATTCACAATGTCATCTAAAGTAGAGAACATTGTTTCAAATCCGACCCAGAAAAGAATTAGAGTCTTTCAAAAAAGAAGAGTTGCTTCATCCTGCTGACACAGTTCTATTTCAGAAGCATCTTTGTAAAACACGAAATAAAAACATTTTGACCCAGTATTACTTGGAAAAGAACTTTCTTCATAAAATTGCTTTAGGTTTGATTAGTTAGTCTTCATCGGACTCTGAACCGAAAATAAAAGTGTTGAAATTACTAAACGAGATGGAGATAGAGTTAAGAATGCTTCAGCTTGAAAAAGAAATGATTAAAATCCAAAATATTAAAGATGAAATGGAGAGAGGAAGAGGAAGAGAACGAGAAGAGAGACAAATCAAATGCAAAGAGAATAGATGGGGAAATATTTATTCAGAGATAAGAAAGAAAAATGCTATTGAAATTGATAGAATGAGAACTAGGAAGCAGACCCCCCACCACGCAACAAACAAGTTCAGGTTTTGATGTTACCAGAAATATTAGGTTAGTATCTTCATTTTAAGAAAAATGAAGTAGATAAATATTTTCCTCATTTTGAGTAAATTGCTGAAAATTTGCAATGACCAAGACAGCATTGGACTTTATTACTATTGAGCGGACCTCCTGGCAAAGCTCGTGAAGTCTACACTTCACTGTGGAACAACAAAGTGCTAATTATGATGTGGTTAAGGAATGTATCTTGAATGGTTATGAGTTGGTACCTGTGGCATATCGATGAAAGTTTAGAAACTTTAAAACGACACTGATCGGATCCATATTGAATTTGTAGTGGAAGAAACCCAACTTTTTGATTGGTAGTACAAAGCCAAGAAGGTTGATAAATCTTCAGCCAGCTCATATTAGTTGAAGAGTTCTAGAATTCTGTACATAGTGACGTCAATGTCTACCTTGATTATCAAAAGGTAGTCACTGTAGACAATGCTCCTCGGATAGCTGATGATTATTCTCGACTTACGAAATTTCATTTGTCAATAAGTCTACGTCTCATCAGATATTATTGGTAAAAAACCATCTGAGACTCATACGAGTACTTCCAGCTGTCAGTCGGGCACAACGTTTTGGAATCAATCTTCTGATAAGACTGATCAGAAATCTTTAGCTCTTCCTAGGTGCACTTATTTCACGAAGGAAGGACACGTGAATTCTGATTGCTACGGACTGAAAAATAAGCATCAGAATAAAGACAGAGCTATTACAAATGCTCTAATTTCTTCAAGGTCGAGGATGACAGTAATACACTTGTTGGTCAAACAAACCCCAGTCTGATTGTATTGTGGAAAGATATAAACCATTCATATAGAAAGGTTCTATATTATATATTGGTGATTCTGCCAAGACTATTCCTTTTAGAATATTTAGGGGACACAGGAACTTCTCAGTCGTTTATTATCAGGTACTTGTCTTAATTTCAAAAGCCTCTTCTAGTGGCAATGTTCGTATTGATTGAGTAAAGTTCACCTTTGTTAATGTTCCTCACCATTGTATACATATTTCATCAGATTTAGTCTCAGCGCCAATGACAGTCGGATGCGTGACTTCTTTTCCTATTGAGTTTCCTAATGTAGTATCATGCAATGACCTAGCTGAAGACAAGGTTGTGGTGACCCCATCCATATCTGACAATCCTTGGTCTTGTTTAGACTGAAATCTCTATCATATAACTAGCCTGTAACTAGCAGCTAGAGCTATATCAAAAAGAGTTCTTGCGAATGGTGTTGATTCAGACATTATTCCGTTAACTGACACATTTAATGGTCAGTCTTTGTATGAGGTCACTTTTTCTTTCGGTTTTGAGCGACTAAGAGGCATTGATCACAGTGATCATCTTTTTACTATTTATAATCTTTATTTTTAAACAGGGTGGCAAAAGACAATCACTCATTGTCGAACGGGAACTAGATCCAGATATATTCTGTTTTTCAGAGGGCTATTAGCTAAACTGAAGCCGAACAAGTGCCTATTTGATATGTTGTGAAAAATGCGGTCCTTGTGACAAAATAGAGGCCAATTGAGGCACCTGCTGTTGACGATTGGTCAGTGGCTCTTTCTAAGTCATGTCGAAAATTGTTCGCCGAAAATTAAATGTAATGGTTCTAAATACTGTAGATCTTGTCAAACGTGTAGGAAAACCCAATCAAAAGATACTATTTATTAAAACAATGATAGACTGTCAGTCCCTTATCTAAGAACAAGTCAGGCTACCAATACTTGTTGACCATAATGTGTCCACAAGATCTGCATAGGAAACTCCTTTGAGGAATATTAAAACTGAACCCATAGAATAAGCTTTGGTCATGTATGTTTTTAAACCCTGTTTGGGCCTCACACAAACTCCATTGTGATCAAGAGTTTTGTCTGGAATTGTCCATCAAATTGTGCATGAATTAAGCATCTAACTGTTTAAATCTTCGGCATATCACCCCGAAAGCTATGGGGCTTTGGAACGATTTTATCAGACCTTGCAGAATATGATTCAGTCGACAAGATTGTCGCAAGGATATTTATTTGATGTTGTTTTCTGTAAGGGAATCATTTCCAGAATTATTATGTTTTAGTTTTTTTAACTAGTTTTAGACATACCTTGTGTGGACCATTGAAATTAGTAACAGAGAAACCTCTTTCAAACAAAGATACAGAAATTAATCTTCTTGACAATGCCTCCCATTTCAAATATAAGTTGCAACGGCTTGTAAGGTATCGAGAACTAAAATTCACACAACTTTGTTAGAAATGAAATTAAGGTATGACATAAATATAAACGATAGGAGTTTTCAGCCTGGTGATAGAGTTCTTGCTCTTCTTGTCCGTACCTCAAATTCCTCTTCAGCCAAAGTGGTCTGGTCCTTATACAATTGAAAAAAAGTGAGTTATATTACATTATCAACACTCCTGGAAAGAGTAAACATATAAACATAAGCATTTTTGTTATATAAATATGTTTAAAAATAAGTTGTTAGAGATATCCCTGTTATTCATTCACATAAATTAGTTGTATATGTCCCATACAGTGAGGATGTAAACTATCCAACGCAATTTGTCTGTTGTGGCTTAAACAAAGGTTGGAATGCAGAAATATTAAACAATTTGGACCAGAAATATTTGCATCTACAACGGCAAGAAAATAGTGAACATGAACTGCTGGAACATGAATAAAAACTTGTTTGCAGATGTTTCAACACGACCAAATACAATCTACAGCTGTAGATTCTACACCTGTGAAATATCATGCTGACAAAATGAATCCTCTCAAAAAGAAACTCAGTATTTGATGGATAACGATTTTATCGAATCAGGTCAATGAAGCTGGACTTCACCCTGTATTCTTGTGCTTAAACCAGATAATACTTTCCGAATATATACTAAATAGAAAAGTGAGCAGTGTCACCAAACCAGATTCATTTCCAATACCAAGAATCAATGACTGCATCAAAAAAATTGGAAATGCAAAATATGTCACTAAGTTTGACCTTTTGCAAGGATTCTTGCAAATTCCACTGACGAAAGGTGCAAAAGAAATTTTGGCATTTGCACTTTCAGATAGACTTAATGAAGGTAACGTGATGCTGTTTCATGTGCAAAATTCACCTTCAGCATTCCAGCATAAAGTTGTTGTTGTTGTTGTTGTATGGTTTAACGACATTTTTCAGCACACGAAAGGCTATACATGGCTGCCAGTATTAATGGTGGAGGAAGAACCCGGAAAAACCCCTGAAAGAACCACCGACCCACGAGAAGCTACTGGCAAGCTTTCCCACATACCCATAATTGCCGAATCCGAGACTCGAACCCATGCAGACAGATGTGAGATGGCAGTGATCCGTAAAGGATAGCGCTTTAGACCACTCGGTCACTCGGGGCCCCTCAAACATAAAGAACATAATAACGTCTCGTATAAATTTCTGTGAAGCTGGCATTCATGACATCATCATCTATATCGGCACCTGGAAAGATCACTTAGAGTTATTCCGAAATTTTTTGATCGAATCAGTGATGCAAAGTTGAAAATTAATTTAAACAAATGTGAGTTTTGCCTTGCTCGCTTTATAATTTTAGTTTATATTGGTGGACACGGTCAAGTTAAACATGTTGAAGTCAAGGTCAAGGATATCTCTGAATTCCCAGTGCTTATCAGTCAAGTGCAGCTTATGCGATTACTGGGCATGGTTGGATATTATCGGAAATGTTGCTCCAATTTTTCCATAATTGCGGAACCCCTGACCAATATGTTAAATAAGAAATTCAAGTGTCATTGGTCTCACAAATGTCAAGAGGCTCTTGATAAATTAAAGAACATACTTAAAGGTACACCAGTTCTTTCTGTCCCAGGCTTCAACATCAAGGTTGATGCAAGTCATGTAGCGGTTGTTGAAGTATTGATTCAGGAAGACAAAAGTAATGTATTCCATCCAGTGTGCAAAGTTTCTAAAACATTAAACACGTACAAGAGAAATCATTCCACAGTCGAGAAAGAATGTTTGCCTTTGATATTGGCTTTATAAACTTTGAAGTGTTCGTTATTTTAGCTCCTTCTACGAAGATTATATTCAGTGATCACAAGTCTATTACTTTGATTAACAAAATGAAGACAAAAATCAGAGATTGATAAGGTTTGG
>JAECUM010075106.1:0-11617 GCA_016617855.1 Megalonaias nervosa | reverse complement strand
TTAAATTTGAAGTACACCAATGAACTTGGTACTGTTTTTTCGGAATATTTTCCCAATTTTTCTCAACCTCGATGACAACTGACTGTGGTCTGAGACCAGAAAATCATTGCAATACTTCCAGAATCAATAAGTTTTTTGAGGGACGAAAATCAGTCTAGATATGCGAAAAACATATTCTTCCAAAATAATAAGTGCTGAAAATAACACTGGATGATGTTTAATTTATGTCTGAGTTCAGAACAATATCATACGTCTAATAGTCTTGTGGACCAGGTATTATTTATAATACATAAGATGAAAACGTATATTAAATGACGGTGTTATATTTGTCAAAATATAAAATATATTGTACTAATCTTTGTTTTAGTTTTTTTCTCCCTTTGTTAGCGACTTCGTGGTCCTAGACTAACTAACAGAAAGAAGTGAAATCATCAATTTTAGTAAAGTTAATAAATAATTTATTTATCTAAGCTACAAAGTGAAATTGAAGAAGAATTTACAGTATTGAGTATTACATAATAATCCTATATGTTCTATTACCAGTCCAAAAATATAGTGTTCCAAATTAATTCCGACAATGAATGTGCTGATGTACCAGTAGTCTTGAATAGGTTGATCTACCAATAGTCTTGATGCATCACAATGATATGATCCAGAATGTCTTTGAATGAATTCATAATAAACCCAAAATAGTGTTTAAGTCCAAAAAGTCAATGGGCACTTTGTAATTCCAATGAATAATTTTAAAAAAAAGTATTCGCCTCAAATTATATCTGAAAGAAACACTAAATAATTTCACAGGCTGAACTTAAAACAGGAATGAATAATTTTATTTACCACAACCTTATATAGAAACTTAAGACACAATATAATTACCAGGACGTGGGTCACAAGTTCGCTTCCAGAATATACTAAGTTTGTAAAGAAGGCTAAACATTGAACTCACATATCAGTTAACAACTTATTTATAACTTACAAACATGAAACAAATCAGGTTCACACAAAAGCTGCATCCTGAATAATGGAAAATCTCAGACATGCAATATAAATGAAACATACAGAACACCCTAAATGCATAATGTATCATTTATTTGTCTGCAAATTACTAACACTTACACGATCGATGCTGCTATAATTAAGCACCATATAATCACCGTCAGTTTTATAGCTTTTTTACCCAGTCGTCTCTTAATTTAATTCCAAACAGTGATACTGAGATCATTGTCATGTTATTCTGCAAAACCTTTCTGTTCAATACCGCTATAATTAAAGAGTTTTGTTTCATTTTTGATGTTACTTGGATACCATTATAGAACACAAAATATAAGCTGATTTACATACAAGTCATACTATATTATAATTGTTAATATAATAAAATTTCCATGTAGAAATCAAGATAAAATGGATTTAATATGTGCTTTAAATGACATATTTCTGTTCATTAATATTAACAAAAGTTTCAAATGTTAGAATGAAAATAAAAGTTGATTTACTGGTTCGAGATTTTACTCGCAAGAGAAAAAAACAAAAGAATAAAAACACAATACGTGTTACTATTGTGCTGCT
Source organism: Megalonaias nervosa (assembly GCA_016617855.1). Lineage (NCBI taxonomy): Eukaryota > Metazoa > Mollusca > Bivalvia > Unionida > Unionidae > Megalonaias > Megalonaias nervosa. The sequence goes on along the minus strand of JAECUM010075106.1, from coordinate 10,051 downwards.
CATCAATAACTCTTGATACAATATTTATTTCGTAAACAGTATGCAAAGAAAACACGATTTATATCAAAAATCAATCAGAGCCCTGGATCTATGTGTATACACTACTGTTTGATGGAACTGAAAGTCGGCCATACTGGCCCAATTTATGAAAAGTTTCAAAATACTTTTCAAGGAAATTAATTCAAAGAATAACTTTATATTTTCCTTTTGTAAACATTGCAAGTTATTTTAGTAATAACAATCGGAATGCGAGAGCTCATATCTATTTTTGTTCTGACTTCGGTGTAACATTTAATATGAAATATCTCATGTAAATCTAAGAGCTGAAAATTCACCTTTTACATTCTCTCACTATATTTGCAAAAACCACTGATAGCTACTAAAATAAATCATGTGTGCGGGTTCCATTGTTTTTCTTATATTATTTCACATGAACGAGCCTGGTATTTGGTCCGAATCAACCTCGGACGTTACTAGTCAACATTCGCTTATTCGGACAACCTCGACCATTTTTCAGAAACAAGAGTATGCCTGAGAAAAGAACCGACTGGCGTCGGAAAGAGACGAGGGTATTCTTGATCCAATTTTCCCTGTGGACGAAAGTCAAGGTAACACCACTTCAAAATATACTGTTATGTATATTTAGTGTATGTTGTGTAACTGATTTTGTCATGTTTGTAAGTTGACAATAACGATTTTGCCTATCTGTCTATCTCCATGGAGGCTTTGCCTACCTGATTTTTATTGTAATATACTAGATTTTAGTTCAAAATCTAGACTTGTTTGCAGTTCAACTGGCTTTTCCATTGTTAAGATTGTGATTTCCAGAACAATCTATTGCGTTGTTGGTCAAGTGGATGTTTGAATATAAAGAGGTTCAGTAAACAAACTTATTCATTCATTCTTAGATCAGTGTCTGAGAATCTATTAGCTTACAGTTGTGCTAGAATCAGAAATAATTTGAGATGAATTATTTATTAAAATTATTCATGAGCATTACTAAAGTGCTCATTGAATTTAGGATCAACACATTCCTTTAGACCTTTGTTAATTCATTTAAAGACATTTTGGACTGCATCATTGGTATAAGATTATATTCAAGACTACTGGCATATCAGGACATTCAGGACTATTGGCGTTAATTTGAAACATTCTATATTCTTGGGCATTGTGATATGACATTTAAAATGATTTGCTACTTAATTCAGAACACTGTAAGTGTCTTTTGAATTTTCACTTTGCATTTTAGGGAGTAAATTGTTGTTGAATTTTACTTAAACTCTTGGTTTCGCATTTTCCTGTTATAATAAGGGCTTGTCCGGCTTCTCAAAAAGGCGAATTGCTTCAGTTTGCCAGCCATCAACTTCTCGCTGAAGAGAAAGTCACTTTTACAAAGATAAAAAATATTTTGATTCAGTATTTGATCGAAAAAGATATTTTGGATAAAGGTGCTTGGGTTTGATTAATAAGTCTATATCTGTTTTTGTTTAAAAAATTGAAAGAATTACAGTTGAAACACCATATGGAATTAAGTTTAGGAAAGCTTCACCTTCAGAATGAAATGATGGAAATGCAAATAAAGAGAAAGCAAAAGGAGAAGGCAATATAATGGAAAAAGGAGAGAGAGAGAGAGAGAGAGAGAGAGAGAGAGAGAGAGAGAGAGAGAGAGAGAGAGAGAGAGAGAGATAGGAGGAGGAGGAGGAAAGAGAATTGCAATATAGTCTAAAGAATCAAAACCCTCAGGCTGAGCACACTGCACCCACCCACTCCACACTTTACATACAAGCTCTGGTTTGTACCTTACCAGACATTAGTACACTCTTTTCAGGAAAAAGAAGTTGATCAATACTTGATTCACTATGAAATAGCCAAGAAGAGCACTGGACGCTATTATTAGAAAGATTAGCTACTAGCAAATCTCCTGATGTTAACACTTCACTGTCATTACAACTGGACAGAACCAGACCATACGTTGGTACGTGCCGCAGGCCGAGTCTGCGCTGCTGATTGTTCTGTCGGGTATCCACAAGAATGAACAGTTGCTGAACCTACTTACTCGTTGGATGAAGTGGAACCGGTTGTACGTGGTCTCCCTAGCGCGAATAACCAAAAGTACCACGACGTGCTACAGCAGATGAGCGAGGTCGCATTCTGCGGATGGTTCGGCTGTTATGCTTAGCCTCCGGAAGCTCCCGTCTACCCGAAGAGACACTCTGCGCCATCGAAGACCCGATGACGTTCATTCCTAGGCCCCCGAGCCGAACAACGTTGTGGGAAAAAATCATCATCGTTTACAACGTAATGATGGAGTGGCATAAATACCTCAACAGCCTCGTCATCTGTTGGAGGCACAAAAGTAACAACGAGCTATACGTAGCCTAAGTGATGTACGACAAAAGTCAACGTGCCGTCCTCTTCTTTGGGACCGATGACCTCAACCTGCGCTATGTGCACATCACATTGTACCGTGCAAATATGGACTGGCTCTAGTCCCTCCACGATTATGATGAGCCGACGGTCGCATCCCACAATATCGATGTTATCGACCTGATCTGCACTGGCCAAGAAAAGTTTTGGACCGGCTTTGAAAAGGCGTGGATAACGCAATTTAGACAGTGCCTATGTTCGACCATCTTAAAGCAAAATCCACAACTTCATGAAACCTGCCGAAGCTTCCGCAATTTGTCGCACCCAGTTGCAACTTTCTCGCAACTCTCCACAACCTGAAAGCAACATCGCAGCAACATTCCCAACCTGCCTGCCAATCGTTCGCCACTATTAGTAACTTTCCCGCAACTAACATCATAGCCGTTTGCCAAAATGACAGGGACTAACGACAAGAAGACATGGACGGGCCCAGAAAGCTTGCCACCCAACATCTTGATCAGCTCCAGCTGTCTACAATTTCTCCCACAAAACTCGCTCCAGTTATTAAATCTGCTGAAGACGCGTGGAAGGTAGTCAAAGAAATACGCCATGAAGTCAAGGACGTGAGCAGTTCCGTGGAGGAGTGTTGAGAAGAAATCGTTGAGACTCTTGACGGCGTGTCGCGTGATAAAATATAGCCCTCTCTACATAAGCGCAAAAGCCCCCAGCCGCAGACATATAACAAATGCCCATAAGGTCGCAGACGTTTACCGAAGACGATGGCCAGTATATCCTCATCCTTCTGGTCCATATCTTTCGTTTCTGCCAGGAAGTGTGTAAGGCCGCTGACCCGCTCTAGAACAATCAGGAGTGCAAAATATCGGTTATCAAAAAACTGGACTTCACGGCAATGACTGTGATCTTCAACGCCCACCAGGAGCCAAACGAAGAATTCACCATAGACTACGCGGCCAAACAATGTATCCCGCACCTATTGCTATATCGTGATTTTCATGTACCGCGACCAGAACTTGGACATGGGCCTCCATATATACTACTTAAGTCTCGATCATCTCTTCATGGTCAATAGTTCGTTGTAAATGTGTACTTCAATGCCCGTATCAACTGAAGCACAAGCCTTCGCTATCATCTACTAGGATAAAATTATGTTTCTGAGGGTGGGCTAAGCGGTAACGAATGAAGGCAATTGATTCTTCACCAGGGCATATGATTTAAAACCCACCAGACACGCACACATTCGAGCGGTGACCCAAGGAAGGCATACTTATTCTCCTCACTCTGCTACGTGTCTAGGCTCGTACAAAAGTAACAAAGAAAAGAGTGAAGATAGCAAGCTTTGTAAATTTTAACAGAATAATTTATTTCCCTAGAAAACAAGGTAAAAATATGAAAAAGGACTTACGGCTTGTGAATCAAATCCAAAAACTAATCCTGGAATTAGAAATATAAGTTCTATCACTAAAAGTTCTAAGTGAATCAAAGTTCGAATCCGGATGAAGTTCCAAAATGGAAGGCGATGACGTCTTCTATAACCTTTTTTGTGTTGTCGTGCCAACAGTTCCTTGTTGAATCACCAAAAAACAATATCCCGGCTTTAGAATTCCTAAGAATTTTTAGTAAATGTGTTTGTCCAAGAATTCTGATAAGCACTAGATAAAGTTTCCAGGGAAAATAAATTATTAATTCCGAAAAAAAGAAAAATTCAAATCAAAATGGCAACAACAAAATAAATGCTTTTGAGCCCGAAGGTATGAATTACAACTGACTTAAATCACTATAAAATATCCGTTTTAACCCTAATTACAGCGCAATTTAGATCACGTGATGGGGTCACGTGGTCACTTAGTTCGAACGGCGCAGTAACACCACAGGCCGGCTGCCGCGTACGCCATGGAAGAATTCGATTTTACTGAAGGAATCTATAAGATTGGATAAAAATGAAAAAACAAAGTTGTTTTCATAAAACTGACACGCAAGCCAAGTATGACCTTGATTACGACCAATGATTTTCACTCTAGGAAAGAAATAAACAAAAGTTGTTTACCAGTTCTGAATCAAGGTCCGGAACTAGGTCAGCTAAAAATACAATGTAGCAATATTGGTTATTTACCAGGTCAAAACAGAACTGAACTGAATTTTCCGGAAAAATGTCAAATCCAGTGAGTAAAGTTATTATTAAAATGACATGTAATGAAATAAAAATAAAATAAAAAGCTTAAAACTAACACATAAGTAATTAAATTACATATACGCAACAACTCTTGTGAATCTTTTAAAGCTTGCAACGCTGTGGAAGGTCGTTCTCGGTTCCAGGAGGAGGACCGGCGCTCGGGACCAGCACAGGCGTCACATGATCATTCTGACGATCTGACAATTCGCGTTAATTTCTTTGATCCTTCTGCCGAGGCCCTGAAAACAATGCTCAAAGAGATTGTCATTTTGCTCTCGTTAGCCATTATTTGGTTGCAGATTGCAATCAAGGAGGCTGAGATAAGAGCCCTCAAGGTCACGATCAAGACGGCTGGGTGTGGTGGGGTTGATGGCTACATAGCCGTTCCAAAGGCCATGAACCATGGCGCTAGAGGCAAACACCAGCTAGAAAAGGTTGGGGCCTCCATTAATGTGTCCTCTGAAGAATCCATAGTGTGGAAAATAATTCGAGGACCACTGTGCTTTGGATACTCTTGCCACACACACACATAAACACACACACACACACACACACATACACACACACACACATTAGAGCTTATGTCCTCAACATTGACAAGACGAGGAACCCAATTGGCAACCATGTACTTTACCAAGGACCACAGTGTGGAATGTTTTGTCCCCTATTGATGGTCTTCTCTCGACTCTCGAAGACAATATCACGGACATTATGAGAACAATTGTTTGTATCCATTTAGTTCAACAATGTGGGACTAAATTTGTGGGACTCTGTAGAGTGCAAAAATATTATGTATATTGGCGTTATCTTAGTAGTTTTGGATTAATATTAGAATATTTACTTGGTTTACGGTATGTCTCTAAAAATGAATAAATGTAAATGTGGGTTAGTGATTATTATGGCTATCAACAGCAACAGTCTTGCCAGCCATCGTCATCAAGCAAACCCAAAAGAAAGTGAGCCAGAATATTAGTGGCAAGTTGAGCAAAGCCCCAGATCAGCTAGTTTGGACGAAACATCTCTCGGATCGCCTTAAAAAAATGGAATTACATTTCAACAACAGGTCCATCAAGAGATATATGATGTCATTCAAGCTGGCAACTCTGCTGATAGGGAAAGTCTTAGATCAACAAGTAGAAAAGTAGAAAAGGGAATTGAAATAGGTGAAGAAAAAGGAGCAATTTTTTTCAGATGGCAGGAACAACAACAACAACAACAACAACAACAACAACAACAATATCAATTGCAGCAGCAGCCATGGTCTTCATTTCACAAGTGAAATATTGGAAAGTAACCAAACTCATGTATCTCTCGATGTCCTAGTACCAAATGTGAATTATGTTTTACTTCACGCCAGCTCTTAAAGCCGGTCTTGCCACCATTCAGCAATATCCATCGTTCTGCCACCGGTCGTCAGAGAGTCAACAGCGTCAGCAAACTATTGAAGAGGACTGCCTTTGTTAACATTATTAAGTGGTGCCGTCATCCTACCCCACCATCGAGTTGACGTAGGCGAGGATGGGAGGGGTCAAATGGCGCAGATAACAATCTGCCTACTACACTATCAGAGCCCGATAACTGAGACAGCAAGGCAAAAGCCAGCTACCTTCAAAGAGGGCCCAATCTTTAGACGGTTGGAGAATGAATAGCAAATCAGGTGAAGGAACCTGGAGGATGGAGGTGAAGACCGTTTTCGTTCTCCCTACAACCCACAGCAAAGAGAAGTTATCACCAGGGATCGGCTGCTCCCAAAAAATCTCCGAATGCATGGGTCTTCCATTTGGCTTTCTAAACCCTTTCAATCACAACTCTGTAAAATTTCAAATTTAACTTTTTCAACCTACCAGCTAAATACCAAACTATAATTTCAGCATGAACTTGGCTAAATAAGATGACTAAATTATTGAAGGGGGACTCATACCCTGTATTGAATAACGCTTTTTGAAACATTAGGTACTCACTAAATTCTGAATTTTAATACAATTAGTAATATGAAAATAGACATAATCAATGCAATTATATATGTTGCTAAAAATAATTTTTGATAGATACAGCATGGCGTAGATAATTGGGCAATATTAGACATAGATAGTATACCTAGCTTTTCAATTCATGATTCAGATTCTAATTGGTCCTGCAGGACATGCCCTTTCTCAAAGTTGCATCGTACAGACATTAATTAAATAGTACATCGTGTGCACATTGTTAACAAACCGTACATGGCCGAATAAGCGAACACGTTATAATACAACTGAATAACAACAGTCTTGCCACCCGTTGTCAACCAGAAAACCCAGAAGAATGTGTACCAGAACATTAGTGGCAAGTTAAGCGAAGCCTTAGTTCAATTAGTGTGGACATAACACCTCCTGAAACAGATTGAAAACATGGAATACTTTTGTTCAAGCTGGCAAATCAGGTTGGAAAGTCTTAAATGAATACGTAGAACAGCATAAGAGTGAATTGAAATTGGAAAACACAAAAAAAAGAAGCGATACCAACCGTTTCTTAGATGGAAGGAACAACAACAATGACAAGAGCAATCAATCACAACAGAATCCATAGTCCCCACTCCACAAGCAGAAGACTTGGAAAGTCAGGATAACCAGCCTCATTTATCTCTCTCTTTGTCCATTAACCATTGGTGTGTTGATTGATTAGTACATCTACCCTTTCGATGGATAGGTGTGAGCAAGTTATGAAATTTTATATGACCATGTTAGTACTTCTACCCTTTCGATGGATAGGTGTGAGTGAGTTATGAAATTTTATATGACCATGTTAGTACTTCTACCCTTTCGATGGAGAGCTGTGAGTAAGTTATGAAATTTGATATGACCATGTTAATACTTCTACCCTTTCGATGGATAGGTGTGAGTGAGTTATGAAATTTTATATGACCATGTTAATACTTCTACCCTTTCGATGGATAGCTGTGAGTAAGTTATGAAATTTGATATGACCATGTTAATACTTCTACCCTTTCGATGGATAGGTGTGAATGAGTTATGAAATTTGATATGACCATGTTAATACTTCTACCCTTTCGATGGATAGGTGTGAATAAGTTATGAAATTTTATATGACCATGTTAGTACATCTACCCTTTCGAAGGATAGGTGTGAGTAAGTTATGAAATTTTATATGACCATGTTAGTACTTGTTATGAAGTTTTATATGACCATGTTAGTACATCTACCCTTTCGATGGATAGGTGTGAATAAGTTATGAAGTTTAATATGACAATGTTAGTACTTGTTATGAAATTTTATATGACCATGTTAGTACTTCTACCCTTTTGATGGATAGGTGTGAGTGAGTTATGGAATTTTATATGACCATGTTAATACTTCTGCCCTTTCGATGGACAGGTGTGAGTAAGTTATGAAATTTTATATGACCATGTTAATACTTGTTATGAAATTTCATATGACCATGTTAGTACTTCTACCCTTTCGATGGATAGTTGTGAGTGAGTTACGGAATTTTATATGACCATGTGAATACTTCTACCCTTTCGATGGACAGGTGTGGGTAAGTTATGAAATTTTATATGACCATGTAAGTATTTCTACCCTTTCGATGGATAGGTGTTGAGTGAGTTATGAAATTTTATATGACCATGTTAGTACTTCTATCCTTTCGATGGATAGGTGTGAGTAAGTTATTAAATTGTATATGATCATGTTAGTACTTTATATGACCATGTTAGTACTTCTACCCTTTCGATGGATAGGTGTGAGTAAATTATGAAATTTTATATGACCATGTTGGTACTTTATATGATCATGTTAATACTTTATATGACCATGTTAGTACTTCTACCCATTCGATGGATAGGTGTGAGTAAATTATGAAATTGTATATGACCATGTTGGTACTTTATATGACCATGTTAGTACTTTATATGACTATGTTAGTACTTCTACCCTTTCGATGGATAGGTGTGAATAAATTATGAAATTGTATATGACCATCTTGGTACTTTATATGACCATGTTAGTGCTGTATATGACCATGTTAGTACTTCTACCCAATTGATGGATAGGTGTGAGTAAGTTATGAAATTGTATATGACCATGTTAGTACTTTATATGACCATGTTAGTACTTCTACCCATTCGATGGATAGGTGTGAGTAAATTATGAAATTGTATATGACCATCTTGGTACTTTATATGACCATGTTAGTGCTGTATATGACCATGTTAGTACTTCTACCCATTCGATGGATAGGTGTGAGTAAGCAATATACCATTATCTGTGTGACTCTGTGAACGTTCCTACACTTTTCTGTCCTCATAGCATGAAAATTGGGATAGAGGTGTTAGGCAGATTAGTTTTCATTTTGAAGACATTCCTATTTCACCCCCTTATTGTATAGCCTGCGCTTTGTGTCAGTTAGTGTACGTGTTGGTCAATAGGTATATGTGTCTCTCAGTAGGTGTGGGCTTTGGCCTGTAGAGTGTGAATGAGTATGCGTTGGTGTTGGTCAGGTGGAAAAAAAATGACATTACGGTCTTATAATATTAAATTCCTTTGAGGCCATAACGTCGAACATGAGGCTATTGTAAAAAAAACATTTTATAGAGTCTTTATAGCCACGTATTGCTGATTCTCACTGAGGTTATACAGTCTATTTGGGGGACATAGTGACACATTACTACTACCACTTTGCAAAGCACTGTAATATATTTCTATTTGTAGAGAATACAGTATGAGTAATACGACTTATTAAAACAAAGACACTTGTGAATCATTCTAATACTGTGCATATATTGTGAGTAAGTCCCAACATCGCATGAGTACAGCAATGGGTGGGTGGTTGTAAAGAAGGGAATCTGAAATCTCTAACTCTTTTTCCATGCATGCACATTTTTCGAGTTTTGTGATCTGCTCTTTGGTATAGTTTTATAGTTTTGATGGAAAAAGCAGCGTTAGTTGTCGATTTACATGCCGCTTGACTATAGTATTTCGCTTATTCTGTTTGCTGACAATTGTATCTTTTTTTGATCTTGTAACACTTAACATATAGATTCATTTGGAAGCATATATCTTCATAATCTTTTCAGTGAAATGCTTTATATTTACAGTTTTGGAACTTTACTTTTAATGGGCACGATAAAGCCACTATTGTTCTGACAACACACACACACACACACACACACACACACACACACACACACACACAGAGTTGTTTCCCGTACAGGGCCGCCTCATTCGAAGCGGTAAATGATTCGGTCATTTCTACAAGATTCACCACAATTTTGATATCAAAATTCAATGTACTCACATAATCTACATAAGTGTGCTTAGGTATTTAAAGAGTAAACCTCAGCGCTTTCCTTAGATTATTACTTAAGCAGGTAATACCACACAGCAATACGAACATGCGTACATGTCACGTGTGTGTGTGTGTGTGTGTGTGTGTGTGTGAGAGAGAGAGAGAGAGAGAGAGAGAGAGAGAGAGAGAGAGAGAGAGAGAGAGGAACAG
>JAECUM010075105.1:0-18355 GCA_016617855.1 Megalonaias nervosa | reverse complement strand
ATATATATATATATGTGTGTGTGTGTGTGTGTGTGTGTGTGTGTGTGTGTATTTTGTAATTGACCTATATCCAAAATAAAAACTTAATGGTGCACGTGGCTAGTAACATTTATTTTGTAAGCAACATAATACGTAGTTAATATTACTCAGTGGTTATAGGTTAAATATTCCGACCATTATTAATGGAGGTAGATATGTTTACTTGAATCTGAGTTTAGGACATTAAGGTTTTCACTTGGAAATGCCTGAACGTTTTGACATCTTTGAATGTTTGAGGAGACAGACCTACATCCTGACTCTATTATTATGTTTCAGCTTTTAAAATCAATGTTGTTTACTTGAACATTTATTCATTCCTGGCTTAACATCCGAAGCAGAATCAGTCTTATTGTTATGTTCAGTTTTTTAATTTGGGGTGATTTATTTATTCAAAATATTATTCCCTGAAATTACAAAGTGCTCAGTAATATTCGTGGACTAAAACATTAATTTCTAGTTATAGTGAATTCAGTCAAGGACACTTTGGATATAATATTGTGATACATAAAACGACTCTTAACACATGATACATGGCATATTCGAGATTGCAAGATAATCAATACATTCAATATTGGAATTCAATTGGAACTTCATACATCTGGATTTGAGACAGACGTTTTAGGACTATCTGAGATTTAGTTCATTTACTGTAAGTTCATTTTAAATTGTCACTTTGTATTCTAGAGAAATAATTTATTTGTTGAATTTAACAAAACTTGTTGGTTTTCGCGCTTTTATGTTTACTTAGTGTAGACTATAAAGAGTACATAAATAGAGGGACAAAAAAGAGCTATAGGTAGCACTGTGCTACTTGCAAGCCTGGGCGAGATTGGCTCGATTGCTTCACAAATTCCCAGATCCTATTAATTATTGTACTTACAAATATGTGCTATTCCTGTAGGAAGATGCGTGATAATATGAAATACATAGCAGGGACAAAGAATATCGTCAAACAGGTTAGACAGCTATAATTTGTTCCATTACTGGAAATCGAAACCGGGTCTGGGAGTTATGAAAACCATTACTTTGCCCGGATATAAATATAAATGAATATATAAACACACACACACGCACGCACACACATTCACACACACGCACACACACACACAAACACACACACACACAGATAGATTAATAGATACACTCACATGTTGTCCTTCCTTCCAACTGTGTGGTTCTAATGTTTTGCACATATTAATAACTAATGCCTCTGACGCCAGGTGATCTTTGCTCCCCGGATGGCAGTCTCCCGCCTCTGTATTTGTCTGCTTTAAACCATGTGCTAAAATACTAATTGTTGGCACCTTCATGCAGGCATACGTTACTGAAATGTATACAGAACACTTAAACTGAATTTATATCGCTAATGGGTACACATAATTGTATGCATGCAAGTTACTCAGGTGCATAAATGCAAGCATGTCTGTCTGTCTGTATGTATGTCTGTATGTATTATGTATGTATTCAAGCTACCTAGCTTTCTTTAATATTTGATCACTATATCGATATTTATTCATATACGCCTTACGGTAAGGCAGGTGATTATCTGAAAGTCTATCATAACCTTGTCTTTAAAGCTTTAAAGCTTTTCTTTTATGTGATTAGTACGTATGTGTTTCCGAATAATCATAAAACGGAAAATACAATTAAACATAATTTGAACATTTTCTTTCCAAAATTGACTACTGGAATGAGAACTTTAAATATTTTAATTCATACTGTTTTAGAAACAAACTTTCTCTGCTATCTAACAACGCAGTGTCGCACCAACATTTTAATTATATATCTGAATACGTATTTTCGAGTGGGCCGTGTCAGAATCTTTTGATAAAACGTTTCATTTTCATCTAGAAGCTATATTAAATGTTGAAGTGTTGAAATTACATTGATCTGAAGGATGGATCAAAACCAATCCAATTACCATAGCAGTAATCTTTAGACGTGGCAGAATATTTAGCTTTTAAGGGATTATATTAATATTCCTATCGTATGACCATCCATGAGGCCATCCATAAGTTTAACATACGGACTAGACCTTGTTAGACAACATATTTCAACAACTACAAAGATTTAACTTACTACAGACTAGACATTGTCAGATCACAGTTTGTGATAGGTAAAAGCATTTGGTTACCAAATAAGAAACCGGGCTTAATCACGGGTTTTGATAGGTGAAAACATTTCGCTTACTGGAGTAAGCTTTTAGTCTTGCCTTAAATTTCTCCAATAAGTTTTTATAAAGTTTCTGAAAATTTATCTTGGATAGTCTTGGTAATACATGCTAACATGTTATTTGAAATATATTTAGAATTTTGAAAACAAAAGGAAAATCTAGAAGAGTTTTTTTTAAACATTCAGTCACAGGCCTTACAGGATAAAAACCTAGTCAATCAATTTCTGATTGGTGTAACGCCCTTGGTGACTTTCTTGATTGGTCGAATGCTATTGATGATTTTTCTGATTAGTCGAATGGCATTGATGACGTGAACTGATGGATATGCTTCAAGAAATCAATAGTCTTATTTTCCTAAATAGTCATGTTTGCATTGAAGTTATCAGCTGTCACTGGTTTGCTAAATAGTCCCTTTACCATTGACGAAATCAATGTCTTGGATTGCTAAAAGTTATGTTACATTGGAAACACCAATTGTCTTAGGTTTTCTAAATATTCCTGTTCCCATACTTGAAAGCTCGAGTCATTACACAATAACTATTCCACAAATATACTAGAAGTGTGTATGCACTGCCACCAATATATTAATAACGGATTATTTACTTCAATAATGGTTCATAATGTGACTGTTGAGGGCCAGGAATTCGCACTGTGCAAGAACCAACTTTATTGTTCTATTGCTTGTCTTGTATTCTACAATATATACAAGGCTTAATATAATTATCTGTTTAAAGACTAGCTCAGAAAGAAATTCTGTTACGAATATCAGTTTTAATTTTCTCGATTTTACGTATTCCACTGAGATCAAATGAACATTCTTTCTTGCATATGATATGTAAATGTACATGTAAATATATAACTATTTTTAAATGTAAAAATGATATATTATAAAGTGCCTGCCCATTAATTGCGATGGTGTTGTCATCAGGATTGAAGTAACTAATGTGGTTAAAGTTGCGTTTGTTGGAGTCGGTGTTGCCGTATTTGTAGCGTGTTTTGTTGACACGGGGTTGAGAGAATGAGAGCCGAGAGTTGTCATAGAACCTGCTGACAAAGCGATGACAGGCGTTGAAGAGTGAGGAGACGTATACTCTTGACTAAGGTAAACGAACCAACTGAATCTATTGTATTTAGTTTATCAGTTATCAGGTACCAAATCTCATTACAGAAAAACAAAATAGCTCCTACTCTATATCTGTACATGTTAAAGGGTATTTGTCTACACCTCGGTGACGCCAAAATCCACTGCTGAGCAACAAGTTTCAACCAAGCAACCAAATCATATTGTCGACATGACTATCCCACAAGACGATTGGATAGATAAACTGCTTAATGATAAGCAGCCAGTATAAGCAGATGGAGCTGGATAGCGTGACGGCAAAGTGAGGCCAAGAAATGTATGAAGTGTCCAGCATTGTAAATCTAGGTAGTAGCACAGCGGATATGAAAACAACTACAGAGTCTTCGTGGAAGAAAAGCTCGCAGTCGACGCTTCTGTATTTCGTAATGCTCATTGCCCATAAATGTCTTTCATCTCCCTTGCAACAAGCCAGCGACCAGCAGACTTTTTGTACCTGGATCTTGTCTAAGTCATAGATCATGTCCATATCAGTCTTTTGCCGGTCGCAGATGTCACAGCTGTTTTAGTATGCCAAGTTGTGTCGGTAGTAGGCGGCATTTTCACAGTTTTTGTTGGTGCCTCGAAGGATTATCTCCACCGTCAAAGTCTAGTTGAATGTCAGCATTGATAAGGTAAATATATGAAGCGGAAATTGAAACGAATAGCTATGCAGATGTATGAATCGGAAGACAAATGAAAGGAAACTGAAATGAAGATAGATGAAGAGGAAATAGAAACGTATAGACATGATTGGTTTGAAGCAGTAGTATCGATGTAGATGCTGCTATTTAGGATATATTTTCCGTGGGAGTGATGTTGCCACACTGGTTGTGCTCGCGTGCCATTCCAGCTGCTGCTTCCCTGATGATAGTGGATTTTCCGAGCGCGTGTTTTCCATTGTGATGTCTTTCGCCTGTACTGCAGACAATTTACGAACATTATGAGAAGATTCAGCGACTTTTCAATTCCCTTTGGCCCTGCCGGCCGACCCCATCCGGGCGCTGATAATTGGTCCCTCTGGGTGTAAAGAGACGCAGCTGCTGATGAACCCTATGATGCGCCGAACGAACTGAAACAAGATCAAAGTGTTTGTTCCCAGCGCGAACGACCAGAATTGCTACGACATCCTGCGGAAAGTCAACAAAACCACCACTTCATAGCAGTTCCGTTTGCTGCAACATATTCGTATCTGAACAAAGCAAGGGGGCTCAACATCAAATAGCTGCAGTTTACCTACATCTTGCTCCCGATTAAGAAGGGCCAACGTTCCAGTGTACTACAACATTTCCACTGCGGTGTACAAGGCGCTTGATTGCAATATGACCACGGTTGTATGCGATCTTATCTGTAGATCTTTTAATTAGAAACAGAACTCTCTTGTTTGGTATAATGTAAACACGAACAATGTCTATTGATACATTCGGATGCTCTAGTATTTCAAACACGGGCATCCAGGTAATACTAACTTTCTGACGCAATCAACAAGCGTGCTTGTCCTCAGAAACTACGCAGCCAAGTCCGTCGTTGCGGATTATAGCAACTGCGTTATTAACGCAGATCTGAATGAATTAGTCCTGTTCCCAGATGCCGCCAGAAACCTTAAATACTTAGGCGTGGACGTCTCTACGCTACTTACCATATCAACCTTAATAGCAATCAATATCATTGCGGTCTTTGCCGTCCATGGTGCAATGAACAATGGCGGTGCCCATTAGGCGCGGTCAAGTTCTTGATACTGCCAGGAGTTATGTTCCTAATCTGCTTGATCCCATACAGTCTCGATATTCCGCCTCAAAAATTTGTCCACTGGAGCAACACACCCAGGGCTGTTAAGACCGGCGACCTCAAGACATGACTTACGAAACTGGATCGTGCCTGTGACCGACCACGTCGACCCACAGGTTGTGGTTAGAAAACCGTAAGTAGAAAACAGGGTGGTCAGGGCACATTTTGCCTCTACAGACAAACTTCATCAACAAGAGCAAGTTTGTTTCTATAGCTTGTTATGAGTATAATTTTTCTCATTGAGTGTGCAATGCCTTCAGCTTTAGACGAAGACATCAAAAGAAATATAAGGATAAGGATATAAAAATAACAATCTGAATGACCGGCTTCTATGCCCAGCTGAGCATATCATAAGATAGCGCCTAGAAGGCAACTAACTACGAAACATGAGGATCACCTAAGAAGCGGGTCGCGATTAGGAATTCAAGCTTCAAGGAATTTCAACAACCACAGCATACATTTCATTTCAAAGTTTTATTGTAACCATTGGCGTTCATAACTAAAGATTATAATAATTTAAGATATTCACATTAAATGATATTATTTCATCGTCAAGCCTCATTTTCAATTTGACCTCCCCTGTTCTTACTGCAGCCTGCTCATCAGTTCTATACACTGTGTCTTTTAGTCAAGCAGCGCCAGTACTAACGGGATATTTTTATCCATTTATCCTAATGTAAACGTAAGCCATGCCGTAGATATTTATATACACTCTACTATTTAAAACACCATCACCCACCAGGGTTGTGCACCAAGTGTCTTGAAGATTGTTAATATAAAGAGGGGTCGCAGGTGATGAACAGAAACATAGTAAAGAATGTACATTTTGACCCATCGACCCCAATGATGTCGCCACATTGAACTTTGTCACCAACCATGTACCAGACGTGCCAGCCAATGTTACCTCCAAATAAAATAGCCCACGGAAGAGCAGACACTCGAGTGGTACTCTTGAACAATCTCAATGCAAATTGATCATATGCTGTCTGTTGTCGTTCCAAATGTTCAACTTTTTAACTCGAAGCCTGTTTTCAGCGCTCCACTTCAATATCCCGCCGTAGGAGACGCTGCGAGGTTGTTAAAGTTATTTATTAGTTGGATACAGATGTACAATGGCTTTGTAGATAAATATGCAAAGTCCCTAAAAATCAAGGATAGAATAAAGTTCTCATTTTCATGAATCAATTCATGCAGCCAGAGGAATATTTCCTGTCTGGAGAAGTACTCCCTATGGCTACCAGTAGTTGCTTTCAAATGCCAAATAGCTTCCTCAGCTTGCGCGCGAATAGTGCAGTTATAGTAAACAACAAGCACGCGGGTCCAAAGGATCCCTTATAAGTGCTATCGACATATTCCGCTTCCGCTCGTTCCTTGGGGACATCGCCGACAAAACCTAGGACACTGAAAAAATAACAGAATACCATACCGACTGCTTTTCCTGTTACATTTACTAAACCTGTATGCCGTCTTCAAGGCCTAACATACCATGTTTTCTCTAGTTTTCCTGCATATAACGCGTCCTATTTTCCTATCTTACGTCCTTGTGAAACGCTGCTAATTTTGTTTAATCAATTTAAAATAGTGGTAGCCACATTCCGTACAAGGTCACTTACCGGTATGGTCTGCAGATCCGCAGTAAAACTTGTTAACTATCAATGCCACTGTCAAATTTGCGGACCAGACGTGCTGCGTAAATGCAAAACCCAACCACTAGCGAAACTGCCACAATGAAAGTCAGCAAAGGTACAAAGGCGTCAACAACAAAGCAATAGGTGCACATTTTAGCTACATTACTACAATATTTACAAATTCATAAAGTAACAGTTTTGTTCCAGTCTAGATGGGGAATAATGTTTAATCCCTCTTATTCCAACCGACCGAACTCCTGGCCGTCGACTCCACTTTCCACCTGTGCTTACGAGGGTTGACAACAAATACTGGCCTTCAACTGGCTAACCTCTAACCCTCCGGCCCGTCCTCAGACTCCCACTCTGGCTTCTACCCAGGCTCATCGTTATACAAAAAGCAACTCTTTTATATCAACTATTTATGAACTATTTTAATATATTATATTACACTGGACCAAAAAATAAAACAAAACATATCTAAGACAAATAAAGATAAAGCAAACCACCCCCAACACCCAAACACAACACTGTATTAAAAATATAAAACACTAAATAACAGTACATTACTTTAATATTGAGATCATAATCAGCAGCAGGTACTTGTAATCGTTGAGATCTTGCAGACTATTAGTTGTTTTATTCCATTGAAAGTTACTCGGTAATCGAATTCAAAAATATAGTTGACCTAATATTTAGCATACTTTGATATCATATTGGAGAGTATTCCACAGATTTAAAAATATTTTTCAACGAATGAGGTAAGCTTAAGGTTTCATAATACATACCATTTTCGCATGTACATCGGGAACCCTGTATATCAAGAATGCCTACAAAATATCAGTTGAATGTTATGAGGATACAGAAACGTTTGTGAAAATATGTGTGTGTGTGTGTGAGAGAGAGAGAGAGAGAGAGAGAGAGAGAGAGAGAGATGATCATGCAAGGATTCATTTTTTTTAATTCCATACTAAGAGATAGGTATGGATAATTGAACATGATAACCAACTATAGTTCAATGTCCACAAACACTGACAATTTGAAATTATAAATAATGTTTTTTTTTTCATTTACTTTGAATACATCACTTTCCTATTTCTCAAACCCCTCTTATTCAATCACATTCACCTAAGTGCTTGGAGGCTTGAGCTTGAACTTAAGATTTCTGATGAGACATTATCAAAAATAGCATCTATTATTATTATTATTATTATTTATAATTGCAATGCTTTAATGAACTTATTCAAGGTCAAACTCGAAATACAGACAGGATAACAATATAATACTCAACTGCATATGAAATGGTTCATGTATAACATTTATATACTACACTTAAGTAAACTACAAACTTAGTAACTCATTAGCTGACTTTCTGGCTTTTATAGGATTTGTTACATACCGTTAAAATGCTTTAAAATTTCCCACTGGCAGTCCAAGGTCCCGGATAGGTTGGTCGGCACCGAACCAATCAAATGCCACACTTTAATAAAAGTTGTCGGTATTATTATACATCAGTAAATGTGCATGATGTCCTTGTTTTCTTGTTGCTTTGTTATTTTGTAGGTATTTGTAAGTGTGCGTGTATGAATGTGAGTGCAGGAAAACAATTGTCATGCTACAGAATCCTATGACGTAATTATCATGGCAATGACAAAGTAATTTAAACATTCTTGTAACGATATGTATCTACACAAGCACAGTGATGCATATCACGTTTCAAGCATTATAAAACATACATGTTTTGAAGAGGATGGCGATAGATGATGATGTAACTCATAGCTGAAAAATACGGGGAAGGATAGGTTGGGTGATTTTCAACTAAACTGAGATCATCATCAAGACTGCATAAAGGTTCACCATGTGGAAAATACTTTGGCTTTTGGCTTGAGGGGCTTAATATTGGCTTCTGGGTATCAAAACATGATAGGCTATAAATGGCGGACAGTATATTTGGTGATGGTAAAACCAGAGATGATCACCTAAAACTGAGTTTACCGAGAATATATTTGTATGACAGGAACTTTGACAAATCCTTAGTATTAGTGATCAGCCTATTGTCCAGCTCACAATGATAAACGGCAGCCAATGCCACAACTGTAGTACGATCGATACTTGCTACTGTGGAGTAGTTCCAATCAGTGCTTCAAACCTCCTCTCAGAGGATTTGCTGTCTGGGAGATTAAGAGACAAGAAAAGGTCGGAGGATTTTGATTTAAATCAGAAACAGAAAGAAGTATACATGGAGTCGTTAACATTCTTATTACATTTGGAGTTTCGAAGTTCACTGTTACGAAATTCGTGCCACTTGAACTAACACAAAATAAATTTATGACGAATTTTCATTTTCACTTTAAGAACACTGCCTTTTCGGCAGTTTCGGAAATATGAAACTAGTCAGGAGTCTTCGATTTTCGGTATATAAAGGCGTTGAGAGAAATAAAAGAAAGTGGAGAAAGAAAGGCAAAGTTAAAACTAGTGTCTACAGTTTGGGATATTTGCCAAGAATGAATTGGTCTTTTAGACTGTCGATACGTTTATTCTCTACCCTGTGGGACACGTGGAGAAGCACACAATGATTGTACCAAAGAGCTGCTACAGGTTTCCGGCAGCCACTATACGGTATTTCTATACAGAATACGCAAAGGGCGCAGAGCTTAAGGGCAAGAGCAATAGGAAGCCTCGAATCATCATCAGAAGACGGAAATTGTCAAGTAGCCAAGCAATGTCTGTTTCTAAGGTCAGACTGTGACATGAAGCTGGAGGTTAGATAAGCTAGAAGGAAATGTGGTTATCATCATTATAAGAAATTATCCTTACGTGTCTCAGACCGCAACAGAGAGAAATGAAGGATGCTATCTTGAACATACTCTCAGACTCAACTAATGGATGATAAGTAATAAACAAACTGAATAACACGTAAATAATTTAGAAGTTTTAAAATTCTTCATTAAAAAATGGTAGTTACAAACAGGTAATTGATGTTTTTTTAAGAAATGAACTAGTATAATGCAGAATTTTGTGTAGATTCAAACATGAGGAACTTCACACATATTAGACAGCTACATTTCGATGAGAGCTGATATAAACCTAAAAGTATACATTTGAAGAGACATCTAATAGGAAGTTTCACACGAGTGAGTTTACAGTGTAATGGTTTGCCGGTGCAACACGAAAACATGCAAGGGTGTCGTGGTAAACATGTTTCGTCAAATCACATCTGGTACTGGACTGAAAGATCCAAAACCATTAATAGCGAGGATGGGATTAAGGTAGGGGATGGGATTTAGATGCTAATGGGGGCCTACTGAAAAGTTATTCAGTCTTGCAGGTGAGACATGTCGGCTTTGTAAGCATCTGAATTATGCATGTACGGGCCATAGTCATAGTTATTGTCTTCTCATTTCATATATAAAAGAAAGCCCTAATTTAATGGAATCGAGTTTCATGCAAGATACTATAGCTTCTAAAGTGGTATAAAGCTGTTGTATCTATTTTTATCTTATCTATTTACTCATTGTCTCAATTATCTATGCTATTTTACCAACTTCAAGATCTAGTTTTTAAACATTTTATATCTTAAAACAGCTTATATTATCATTTTAAACTAATTATATGAATGTGTTGCTTAATGAGATATGTTAACTTACCTAAATGGTGATACGCACATGGACCCACACTACTACCGTTTTGGAACAAAAAGTTATTTGCTTCTGGAGGTAAATGAAAAAAAAAACAAAACCTAGTAAGAATAATCATGAACCCCTGCATATAAACCCGAATGTTGAACATTTAATGATGCACACAGTTTGCCATATCTAAAACATTTATGAATCACCTTACCTTACTCATAATCCATGTGTAGTTTAGGAACAATCTAAGGCAACAAACACACATACGCATCATGAATAATTATCTTAAAAATGGAATAACATAGGATGCAGCATTATAAAACTTTCGTATCATCTCATTTCCATGCAAAATGTGTAACACATCTGCCTACGCTTCTTATTGCGTGGAGAAAGAGATATTGGGGAAATAACTAGCTACTCGCTGTGTATACTGTTGTGTGCTGCAATATAAAAATTGCTAAGTAATTACTCCGTGAATACTACGTTTATTCTATATATTCATTCAACTGCTACAAAATTAAA
Source organism: Megalonaias nervosa (assembly GCA_016617855.1). Classification (NCBI taxonomy): domain Eukaryota; kingdom Metazoa; phylum Mollusca; class Bivalvia; order Unionida; family Unionidae; genus Megalonaias; species Megalonaias nervosa. Next base: position 7,462 of record JAECUM010075105.1, on the reverse strand, counting down.
ATATACACCTTGTTTATTTTCTCAACAATGCTAAGGAATTATGTCAAGTTGCAGCTTTAATGTATTTACTGAGTAGAATATTAATCTCAGATGCCTTCAACGAGTCGAGTCTGGTATTCTTAGACACCTCAAAAGAGACAAAAACTACTGGTAAAAATAAATAAGTATAACGAGAGAGAGAGAGAGAGAGAGAGAGAGAGAGAGACTATACCAGCAGACATACGATCCTGATGAGTGCATGTTTTTAGACTACCTGAAATTCGGATTTTCCTTTTTAAGTGTTATAACAAACATGAAATAAGTCAAGTTTACATTGGCGTACGCTCGGGCAAAAGAGAAATATTGTTCTGTGCAAATAATAATTGTTTCAGTTGTATATACTGAAATTTTAAAGCTTCATTTAATTACTTGGGAAGTACATAGTTAATAAATATTTCAGTAATGTAATGCATTTGTCTATACGCTTGTCTCTTTTTGATATGTATGTATGTATGTATGTATGTATGTATGTATGTATGTATGTATGTACATCTTTACAGCGTATAACTGAATACTTCACTTTGGTGTGACTGGCCGCGTTTCATCATTATAAAATAATAGTTGACTCACAGATTTATATTTTATAACTTACTTTGTTGGGTCCTATTGATGTTATAAGCCACATATCCCGTACATAGACAGTCCTTACTGGGAAAGTCGCTCTGAGCGAAAAATACTGCAAGGGTATAAGGAAATACGTGTATTAAGGAATAAGCCGAGTGGCCAATTTTAATTTATCAATTTCAATCAGCGATCCTTTTTTATTCCACTATCGTGTCCTAATTTTATTTTTCAATGGACAAGAAACGCTTTGATTATGGCCCAGATGGATCAAAATATCTTAATGGTAGTCTCTTTCACATGAACGATTATCATTTACTATGAATGAGAATTTTTATTAATCACATTTCATACACTATTGGCGTCATATGCCTTGATTTGCAATACTCTACATTGCATATTTTGCATAAAACATCAAAAGGAAACGTTCAAATTCACACAATTATGGGGAAATAAAAGGAGAGAGATAGAGAGAGAGAGAGAGAGAGAGAGAGAGAGAACGCAACTAACCTTTCAAGTTTTCAATAGCGTCGCGCATGCATTCAGCTCCGTGTGGATGTTTGTACAAGGCATGAAGAGTTGCCAAAGCTTCCAATCAAAATAAAAGGATTGTTATTCATACATAATACAGCGTTGATAATAAAGCAGCTCACATGTATACAAGTCACAAGATAGGAAACAACTTGTATTAAATGGATGTGGTACACTTTTTCTGGAAAGACATTTAATTTCTGGAAAGACACTTTTATTTCTGGAAAGACATATTGTATTTCTTATCAAGTACCATTTTCCATAAAGGATTTTTATAAGTATTAAGTGAAAGAATTCATTTTCTTGCTGTATATTTGTTATACCACTCGGTGTATAAATTTGTCATTAAAAGTTTCTTTTTAATCAATATGTGACAAATCCAGTGGTATATCAATAATCTGATGATAAAGCGGATATCACACACACACACACACACACACACACACACACACACACACACATATATATATATATATATATATATATATATATATATATATATATATATATATATATTCACACACTTTTGGCACAAGAGAGCACTCCTGTTCTAACTTCATTCTTCTTGACTCTCGGTGCTTCGGATCTCCGTAACAATGCGGGAAATTCTGTAGTTATTTTTTTGTTATACCTCGATGTTCGATACTGCATCGTTTCTTCGCTTCTCATCAAATCTTTTTATTAATTTCAAATTGTCGCACAATACTCAGTATTTAGTACTGACATGCTGATGTATGCGATGGTCTTTGTTTTAATTTCACAATGTCCCTGCGCAATAATATGTGAATGATCTGAGCATTATTGATACTATTACTTGCTATTTAATTAGAAAGAGTGATCAATAGATATTACTGTAACTGAATTTCACTGGATGAAATGTAATTCCTGTCATCTTTTAACTCATCATCATCATCATCATCATCATCATCATCATCATCAGTCCCTTAACCCAGAGGTCGTTGGGGCACCACAGTTGACTTTACAACCAATTCTTTCCATCTTTCCCTGTTCTCCACTGCCCTTCGGCAATCTTCAAATCCCATACCTGTCCACTCCTTAACGTTGTCTTTGCACCTCTCTTTCTGTCTTCCTCTTCTTCTGCATCCTCGTACTGTGCCTTGCAAGACTGTTTTTGCCAGTCCAGATGATCTAGAGACATGACCGCACCACATAAGTTTGCGCATTCTACAGTGATCAAGAGGTCCTCATAGGATCCAATGGTTCGTTGGATCCTGTTTTGGACTTCTTCGTTGGTTACATGGTCATTGTACGAGATGCTCACGATCTTGCGGTAGCATCTCATTTCGAAGGTTTGAATCCTTTTTGTAGATCTGATGTGAGTGTCCATGTTTCACAAGCATTCAGAAAGATGGATATGACAATCGAGCGCATCAGCCTTATTTTGGAACCTAAAGAAATGTTGGTATCTTTAAATATTGGTCTCAACCTTGTTATTACTGCTGTTGTCTGGGTAATCCTGCAAAGTAGTTCTAGTTTGGAGCCCTCATCTGTGATAATTGATCCCATGTACTTGAATCATGTGACTCTTTCCAGCTTCTGTCCACTGACATTTATTTCTGCACTGATGCCATTGGTGTTGTTTGTCATCAGTATGGCTTTTTTGGCGCTAATCTCCATACCGTACGCTGTGGAGGTTGTGTCGAGGCGCTCAACCAAGTCAGCCAGTTCCTTTTTTTTGTCTCCTGCTAAACCATCAATATCATCTGCGAAGTGAAGTTTGGTGATTTTTCTTCCTCCGATGCTGACAGTGCCCTTGTGGTCATGCAAGGCATCCTCCATGATCCTTTCCAGGAAAATGTTGAAGAGTGTAGGTGACAGTACACATCCCTGTATGACTCCAACTCTTGTTCGAAACCAATCTCTTCTGCTGCCATTGATGAGAACAGCACTGGTGGCTTTGTCATAGAAGTGCTTAACAACTTGCACGATGTTTGAGCTGATGTTGTACTTCTTCATAGGTGCTCATAAGGCCGCATGCCATGCCCTATCAAAGGCCATTTTAAAATCTATAAAGACGTGGTATAGATTCTGCTGATACTGAAGATATTTCTCGTAAAGGAGACTGAGATTGAAGATTTGTTCTGTGGTGCTCCTTCCTGCTCGGAAACCTGCCTGCTCTTCAGCAACAATTTTTTCTGCTTGAGGCTTTAGTTTGTTGAGAATTATTTTCAGCATGACTTCGCTCGGGTGACTGATCAAACTGATGGTCCTGTAGTTTTGGCATAGCTGTAGGTTTCCTTTCTTGGGGAACATGATGACCAACAATTGAGTCCGTGTGGTGAGCCATTCTTCTGTCTGCCATATCTTGTTGCAGATTGTTGTTAGGACTGTGACTATCTCTTCTCCTCCTGCTTGAATGAGCTCTGTTGGTATGTTACTATTTCACGAAGAATGGGGTTGTCATCAATTTCTTCTGCCTGATGGCAATTTAGTACTGCTGGATCTCACTGAGTCTTATGATGGTACAATTCTGAGCAGTATTCTGTCCATCGCTTGAGGATCACTTGATGTTCAGTGAGGCATTTTCCTGATTCATCTTGGATGGTGGTAGTTTTCCATTGTTTATGGGTAGTGAGATCTTGCACCAGTTGAGACTGTCTTCGATTTTGCAGCATTCTTTCTATCCAGGATTCCTTTGCCTTTTTCATGCTTTTCCTGATCATGTTGTTTATTTATCTGTATTTTTTAAACTCCTTCATGATCTTTTTTCCTTTTTTCAGTTCTCTTCTTTTATCGCATAATTCATGGACATCTTTTTGACTCAAGGTTTCTTTGTTCTACAATATTTGCCAATGATCTCGCTAGCTGTGCTAGTCACAGCTGTGTTGAATGTGGTTCTTAAGGACTCTAGGTTGGTGTCTTGGCTGTCTAGGGTTATCACATGTGCAAATTTACTACCTATCTTTGCTTGGAAGGCTTCTGCGACTTCTGAATCTTTCAATTTTTTAAGGTCAAATCTGATTCTTGGTTGGTTAGGCTTTTTGATCATTTTCAGGTGGAGGCGGAACGTTGTCATTAACAAATCATGATCACTTCCAATATCTGCTCCTGGAAAATGTCGTGTTCTGGCAAAATTCAGTTCTGTGCAGAATTGTTTTTCACCAAGATGTAGTCAGTCTGGTTGTGATGTTGTCCATCTGTACTATGCCAGGTCAAGCTTCTAGATGCTTTGTGAGGGCCGAATGTGTTGGCTAGCACAAGATTGTTGTAGGTAGCAAACTCCAAGAGCCTGAGTCCTCGTTCTAACTACCAAATGTATAAATGTTTTCATGGTGCTATTCGTTGCATGTACGTGTTCTCATCTGCACTGAGTTAATTGCTAGCATTAGATCTATGTGCGAAGTCGTTTATGAAGATAAGAAAAAGTGAGGTCTCAAGGCAGTACCATGTGTAACACCACTGACATCTGGTACATTGTCTGATACAGTGACTTCTACGATTATCTGATTGTGGTAGCTTGAATGAAAAGACTGTATCCATTGATTTACCTGCTGAAATGGAGTAGAAACACGATCAAAAGCCTATACTTAGAGCAGAGAGACAATTTCTGCCTGATAACTTTTGTCTATTGAAGAGGAAAGTCATTAATCATAGTAACGAACTGGGTTTCACAACTCTTCTTTAAAGCATTGTTTACACGGTGATGTATGGTATCACGAACTATGATATGTTCGATTTTTTACAGCCGAGGTAGATTAAGAGACAATATTTACTGACATCGTATCAATTCCATTTTATGAAAACTCTTGTGATGTTAGCATTTCTTCAATATTCTTGAGCTGTCCTGGTGTCTAGGATCCAATTGAAACTGACACTCTACAAAGATACTGAACATTCGTGGAGTATATTTGAACTTGTCAGGACTAAATGCATTTTGTGTGCATTACATTTCCTTGAACTGTTTGTCGATTCCATTAGTAGTAAGTGTGATGTGTCAAATAGCTTGAAATCGGCAGTCTCTTGGTCAAGCACAGAAAACAGTTTTACTTGAGTAAAACCTGACTGGCATTGTCTGTTTCGAATGTGTGTAAATAGTTTCGGAGAGTCTACTACATTGGCGTTATCATTGAGTTGGTAAATACTTGAGTGCAGTTCCAAGCAAGCGTCTATATGTCATCTGCTTTGATAATTTAGCTGATTTAATTCCAACAAGAGTAACGCTATGCGTTTTGGATATATCGTTTACATTTCTTATATTATCCTATATTTAAATCTCTTTATGTTCTTTCCATTCTGTTATAAAGTCTATTTCTCTTTTTGGTGATGTTTGTGACATTTGTCTTGGACCATGGTTGAATAGTTGCCTTAGCGTTGAGCAACGTCATGGAAATAGACTGTTCGTTAGTTCATTGATCCTGTTTCTAATCTTTTAGCACAGCTATTACACTAGGTTGTTGGTGTACATGTCTGGAATTTAATCAATAAGATGCATAAATTTGACATTGATGTAGTCTGCGTTCTTGTTATGTTTGTTTTTTTGTGGGGATTTAATGACGTTTTTCAGCACATGATAAGCTATGTAGCCAATATATATGGTAGAGGAAGACCCCAGGAAGACCCCTGGAAGAACCACAGACCAAGTGGAAGTTACTGGCAGGCTTTGTCATATATCCACTTTGGTTGAAACAAGACTTGAAGACATGCGGACAGAGCTACAATGTGTGAGAATCTGTAACGGTGAGTGACTTAGACCAGGTGACCAACCGTGACCATAGCGTTCTTATTAAACACAAACTTTTCTGGGTTGCTTAATTCTTTAAGAGGGTGAAGCTCGATTATGGTCTGAGAAGCTAGGGATAACTCTTATTTTGTTCACAGTGATTTGGTGTCTGTTAAGTACTGGTCTAGAATATATTAAAAGAAAATATTCTGATCAATGGTAGTTTGCAGTTTCTAATGGAACGAACATGTTCTAGCGTACATAGACTCAACATACTGATTGCCAATGGATTTTGCCTAGGTTATAGTCTTATACCTATCATACTTGCGCTATGCTTGATATCCTGAATAGACATGCCTGGAGTTGACCCAGGTATCTTGGACGATCCTCATTTGAAGCTCTCGAAAGGGAACCAATACAGATAATTGATCATTGGAAAGCTGTCTGTACTCGTAACAGCTTTCGTTCTAAATAAATGTTAAGTTCTATTGTTCCATATTTTGAACCGTATCGAATACCAGTGTGACGACTCTTTCACTGTCCTGGGTTAACTTATCAATCATGTAGGCTTTGAAATTGCTAGGAGAGAAGGACATTGGTATTTGCTGATTCTTCAACCATGATTCAGAGCCCATAAAAACATCATATTCGGTTGCCATAATCATGCTTTCTAAGACTAATCAGTCATGTGATAATGAGAACTGTAAAAGGAATGATGACTCCCCTGTTAATCACGTGTGGAGCTTTTGAAGTGCATCACTGTAAACAGCTGGACACATGAACTGTATTTCATGACAAAAGGTAGTTATGTCACCAATTCCTAGAATGAAATTTAGCTTTGTGAGGAGGCTGGCAAAAGCTACACAGGGCCCATTGAAATCAATGCCATATTTAAACGAATTACGAGCCAGCATATAAATAGATGTATATATCAAATAAAAAGAAATTAAAATTTAAATTAAAACATTTCCTATAAAATACTATGCAAAACTGGTCAATTACAATGAATGCAATTCCATCTCATATTCCGCATATGCGGTCTGTCATGCTGAGACATTCGTAATGGTCGCATTGATGCTGGTCGTGTTGAGGCGTTCACACTGGTCATACTCAGGGCATACATGCTGGTCATGCTCAGGCAAACATGCTTGTCATGCTAATGTATTGATGCTGGTCAGTCATGTTCAGGCGTTCACACTGGTCATGATCAGGCATACATGCTGATCATGCTCAGGAATTCATGATGGTTATGCTTATGCATTATGCTGGTTATGCTCAGGCATTCACACTGGTCATGCTCAGGTATTCATGTTGCTCATACTCATGCATTCCTATTTGTCATGCATAGGCATTCATGCTGGTCATTCGTGTTGGTAATTCTAAGATATTCATGCTAGTCATGCTCAGGCATTCATGCTGGTCACGTTCAGGCTGTCATGGTAGTTGGGCTAAGACATTTCTTGCTTGTGCTATACCTTATAGGCAAGCTCAGTGAGAAGCATACAATATAGTGTGCTAACGATGCTATTCGTAAGAAGATCAGAAAGAATGAGAGTTGATTGATTGATTGATTGACTGACTAATTGATTGATTGATTGGATAATGGATTGGTGTTAAGGCAGATTAAAACAAAAACATATCTTGCCGAGG